>JAQIWH010006780.1:0-12340 GCA_034695005.1 Cryptops parisi
TAAGCAAAGCCAAAAATAAATTTTTAATAAATTAAACTTAATATTTTATTGTCTATCACCTTTCCTTTTATTGTGATATCCTTATGGAATATAAAATTTAAAATTAAATAAATAAATAAAAAGTGTAAACTTGAAAAATATTTTTTCCTACTTCAACCAACTGTGTGTGTGTGTGTGTGTGTGTGTGTGTGTGTGTGTGTGTGGAGGAGTCGGAGACGGAGACGGAGTCGGGAGTCGGAGGAATCAGAAATACAAGGAGTCGGAGTCGAAGGTTTCATAAGCCTAGGAGTCGGAGTCGAAGGTTTCATAAACCTAGGAGTCGGAGTCAAAGGTTTCATGAAGCGACTCCACAGCCCTGTTAGCAGGTTCCTATTTGTCGAAAAAGAGTTTTCAGTTGTAAAAATCGAGCCATAATTGTTTATAGTAGATGAGTGCATATATTATTTTTGCCAATTTGGATAATTTTTAATTGATCAACCACGACAATTAATAAAAATTAGAGACAGGTCGTAGTTAGGTATGTGTTCAACCCTTGTCGCAAAAAGGTTTCAGACCATTTGGAGTGAAAATACGTCTTAAAACATCCAATAACTGCTCAATAGACTTAACATAGGAACAAAAAAATTCGCCACCAGAGGGCCATCAAAGGGTACGCATGACCTTAACATCAAAATTATGTTCATTTAATGTTAAGCTTTTTACTTACAGAAGAATTATATAAATTTCGTTGAAAAGCATTGCCCTAAACAACCTTCAATTGACCAGCTTTATTCTATAATAGTATGGAAATGCAGTACTTGACTACTCATTTGAAATAATTTCAAATAAATAAACACGAACAAATATACAAGTATTTAAGTACTGAGTTCACTTCTTGACTAAATCAGATTCCCTTTACTGGTTTTCGAAACTAACAAATCTATTGTTTAACAGTTAATTGAAAAATGAACTCGTAGGTACAGTATATTGATAAGGCTACATGTAAGTTGAGCTCACGTAAGTTGAGCTCACGAAAATGTTTTTGTGGTTATAAAAAAAATAACTATACAGATATTTTTATAAAAAGAATAAATTTTGAAACACTGCACAAAACGTTTTTAGACATTGGGTGTTACCCCTCTGATGTGGTCCGTACCCCCTGCACCCCCCTAGAAACGCCACTGCCCGTGGTTACCATAATAGCAAATGGGTTTACTTTTAGTGTGTATTATATTTTTGGATTTTTCATTCCAACACTGTTTCACATGCTTGTAAGGACAGGGGTGAAATTATGCCAAAACTGTCCGGAATGACATTCCAGTAAAAGAACTGGAACCTGAACTTCATTCGCTTTAAAATCCTTAGGCAACAAAAAATAATAATAGTTTATTTTACTCCTAGCTACCTGCTACCCGAAGGTAGCTAGGGGTGTCATTGGATATATGGTACAGTATCTATTATTATCCTACTACATAACTACATATTTACACAACTTTTTTGTGTCCATCAACCCAACACTGGCACCCCCGCTTGCCTAATGTTTCAAGATGTTTAGTAAAGGAGTAACATCTACAGACTTTTCTCTACCATGTAGTATGTAGGTAGGTACTTTAACAAGGGCACGACTGACTTTTACAGCTAGGTCATTTGGCCCTCAGACTTTATTTAAATTAGAAATACAGAAATTATGAGATGATGAGATGGGGAACAGGGTTTTATGATGCAGGAAAAAACGGGAAAACCCAGAGAAAACCTGCCCCCATGGTGTCAGACCCCGAACTAAATCCGCATGGCACAAGTGTATCATGTAGTAGTAAACAAACTGGATGACATTATAAAACTGCATAATAGAGGTTTTGCCACTGACCTTTCTAGTTCTTTCACTTTTGTGCTTTTAACAGTCAAGTTAAAGTAAAATCATATTCAGTTAAGTTTTAGCTTAAATTATCGATGGAAAGAATTCATTTTGTTGTTTTACTCTCAATTGTCAGTCCTTCTTATCTGACACCCACCCACCCAGTCTTCTTCATCTCAAGTCAAGCTTTACTGTATTTACGTTAGAAAATTCATGTTTGAAGAAAAATGGAGGTTCTTCATGTTTCATTAACGGAGAACAAACTATGGAGGTAGGTACTTGGAGTTTAATGAGAGCACCGACTGGCCTTACAGCTATGACATTTGACCTTCAGACTTTATTGAAAATCAGAAATACAGAAATGATGATGAGATGAGGATGGCAAACTATGGAGGTCATTAAGGTTGAAAAAACTATGTTGCTCTGCAACATTCAATTACGTGTATTTGAATGTTGCCCACAGCAATAATAAACAGCAATAAAAAATTGCCCAATAATAAATTACCCACAGCAATAATAAATTCTACAACAACATCATGAAAACCACTAATTCACTTTCTTTGCAAGGTCGACTTGGGACGAGGTTCTAAAAGACATTGAGTGTCATGTGATGCATTGTCATGTCACATATGACAATGCACGTTTTTAGACAATGTGGGATTCCGGATATTTACATATTGGTATTAATATCTTTCATAAGATTTCTCCAAATTTGTGTTAGTGTTTTTCTGGTTTATTTTGACGATGGTCATCACCGCATCATATGTCAAAGCCAGATCGTGTAATACACCTGACGTCAGCAGCATGAAATAGATGATTCCAAGAGAGAGATAGTGAGTTGGAATCGAGGTACACTTAGACAGAGAATGATTACATCCAAGGAACAAGGCAGACGTGTAAACTTTGATCTGGGATGCTACAGGTCAAGCTTGTAAAGATATGTAACTAAGCGAGAGCAAAAATAATAAGACTCAGTGCAAGAAAACATAACTTAAAGTACCTCTTCCACATCGACGACAGATCATCAGTGAGCATCGGCGAGAGATGGTCACATCTAGTGACCATCATTGAAGTCAATCGAAGTCAACAACGGTAGTATGAGCGCAAAAGCAAACTAGTTATCAAAATTAGATTAGCTTAACTTCGTGGGGTAGGCCAATTTTTGGATTGGCCAATTGATTCAAGGGTAGGGTTCACCTGTTTGATAAGTTTCATACAAAATTTTGGAAGTTTTTCCTTATCATCTTATTCATAATCATTAATGTTATTCTAATAAATTGTTATTGCTTGTTACCCTTGTATATCATTGGGTACATCTAGCATACAACTAACCATCCCTCCCAGTGGCAATCAGGTGTGTTGCATCCTCTAATATTTGAATTGCAAAAAATATTCAACAATAGTAAATTGGAGAACTCTGGGTAATGACCGAAAGAACAAGATCACGGGTGCAAGCGGCCGAGATGAGGTTTCTTCAAAGGGTTGCAGGACGCACTCTGCTCAACAAAGTGCGGAGTTCTGTAATCCGAGAAAGCCTCAAAGTCGAACAGCTACTTCGCTAGACCGAAAGATATCAAATGAGATGGCTTGGGCATGTCCTGAGAATGCCTCGGGAAAGACTGGCCTACCGGATCTGGAACATACGTCCAGTCAACAAAAAGCCTAGAGGAAGACCAAGAATCAGATGGCGAGACCAGCTCTTCAAAGTCTGTGAGAGGGTCTCTCTCAACAGCTGGGTCTATGCTTGTGCGGCGGCGGAGGATCGGACGAGATGGCGATCCATGCTGCGTGGGCTTGCCCACCGCGACCCCGGCAAGCCGCTAGGATAAGCGAGCCCGAAAATGATGATGATGATAAGTGAATCAGAGTTAACTTTAACTTGAATTCTAGCTGTTTATCCTGAATAACAAGTCAAAATTTTTAGTCGGGAAGTGAGTAAACCTGGCCATCACTTAATGAATGGAGAAATTAACCCTTAACATACTGAATACCCACACCAAATAACATGCCAGAAAAATTCCGACACTGACATTCTTATCGTTCTATAATAGAGAATGATTTGGGTGGGTGTGAAACCATAGGTGTAATTTATGAGAGGGATGCAGAAACATGTCTCCCTCAACATTATTAAAAAATTTATTTTTTCCAGCAAGAGTTAATCCTTTAAGCAGCCAAGCCGTTATACATGTATGTCAAATAACTTTCAACCACAACAGTAAAGCTACATCTATACGTTTTGGAATAAATGATAGCACTTTGTTTATTAAAAGGACCCTCTAATAATTTCACATTTGAAGTGCTCCCCCACATAAACCAAAGTTTATGCCATTGTGTGAAACTCTTAAGTTTAGACCACCATTGCCACTATTTTTTACAACCCTCATGAAATTGAAAATTTGTAAGTTGGCATGCAATCTACAATTTTTATTCATTACTTACATCTCTGTACGTCTTATACTTACATCTTGTTGCGATGCAAAATGATGATCTGCAGGGTCAAATGACCAGTAGGAATAATCGAAAATGAACTCTTTAATGCGCTCACGGCCAAGATCATGTTCATGAGAAGTTTCAGGAATCTTTAAAAAATAAAAAAAAAAAAAACTTCATTGTACTTGAACAATAATGCAATAGAAATGTACGATTATCAATTTTTCGTTACTTGTAGTTTCGGTTATGACGTTATTTAAAAAAAATAACATTTTTTGTTATCATATAGGGTCTTGCAGAAAAACCGGCGTTTTAATGAGGTTCAACTGTATAGACTAACAAATTTTCACATACAGTATATGACTTCTTGATAGTATGCCATTTATGTTTTTAAGAAAACATCAAAGAAGACCTCCATTTATGTGCAGACATTCTTCAAAACTTCAACGTAACCATCCACAGACAATACATAAAGATTTTGACAGAATTTGCACAATCGCAGCTGCAGGGTATTGTTAGAAATTACATATCCCATGAATCAAGATGATCACTGTGTTGACAGTTTATAGATGTTTGATGAAGAGAAGTTTGAATTGTGGTTTTGTGAATAAACCAGGATTCCCACCAAAATTATGAAGTGTATATCCCTGACATTTCCTGACAATTCCCCAGTGATATCCCTGACAAATGTTGTCCATTTCTAAAGCAAATGTGGTAATTTACTTGTTAAACATTACATTTTTATTGAGTTGAGAATAATGAGGAAAGGATTTTATTTAAAAACAAAAAGAAGCATTAATAAACATTAAAAAGTAAATAATTTATACTGCTCATTTAGCCTTAAATTAACATTAAAAAACCACACACATAACTCATAAGTAAAAGATTACATAACTCATCCATCATTGTTGTTTATTTTTTATACAATACTATTTATTCAATTTTTTTTTTTTTTACAAACATCGACAAAATCAAATCCACAACTGTTGCCGTTTTTGATTTAGTTGCATTAACAGTCTATCAATCGCTACCTCCTCCAGATGCTTGTCCATTCGTATTTTTTTCTTCAACTGTTCGAGTTCCTGAATATCCTGGTCGACTTTTCGCTTTTCTTGTCTCTTTCTTTCTTTGCCCTGGACAACGTGACGTTTTGTCTCCAAACGTTCCATATACCGTTTGTTGGCAAATCTAACTGATTGTATCATATTTTTATTAATGTTAATCGAATAAACGCCTCCAACCGCACGCAAAATCAGTCATAAGCTCGTCTTTGATTCACGACTGTTTCTTCCATCACATTCTCAATTAGGAAAGATTTGTTCACTGAAAAGCCACTTTCCACAGATGCATTTCCATGTGATAATATTAAGCAAAGTTTTACAACTTGCCACAGATCATGAAACGTGCTGTTCTTAGAGAGTACAGCAGAAAAACGCATCTAAGCCAACTTCGTTTTAATCTTTTGAAAGAAAATCATTGAATTGCTTCTTTAATTCAGGAAGTGTGTGAGCAGCTTCCGTTAATTTTACGTACTGTTGTTTTGCTTTCTCTGCTTCTTTGTCAGAGATTTTGTCCACTTCATGAAGTGTTTAAAGTTCGGAATCCATTCGGTTCTTTCCTATTGTGGGTTTATGCTTGATGATGATGGGATCCAATGCAGACAATGAACAAACAAACTGATATTTCAAAAAACACTTATCCATATGTTTCCCAATGATTCTGACCGACAAGTTTTTGCAGCTAATGAGAAATTCAGCCATATCTCGGTCACTGCATTTTGTTTCCTTCAGTAATTTTCGGGTTGCGAAGTCAATGTCTATTTTATTTCTCTCCAGTAAGTTTTCTGGTTTCTTCAGATCGACTGCTGCAAGCTGGAAACCAGAAGCATTTTCAGTAGCAGTAGCATTTTCTAAAACCTTCTGCTTGACAATACGACCCATTGGTCTACGGATCAGTTCATGTAGTTGTTCACATAGATATGGAGCAAGTGGCTTTGGGCTCTAGAAACTTTTCAGAAATGGTTCACAATCAGCAGCAACAGTCTTAAGTCTTAAAAAATGCCATCTTGCATTTGATCATGTTATCTTGTACAGCTGATTTGACAATCTTTGCAGGTTTGCTGTTAGGAAGTCTTGAAGTGTTATTGACACATTTTTTAACATTCATCAAATATTTTGATTGCTCTGTCAAAACACTTCACATTTTCAACCCATCTTGTTGCACAGAACTTCAACGAAAAAAGAGTACTGTTGGTAATGTGAGCATACTCCCCACGTCTATACTTTATTTCACCTTCATAACATACTGCCTGAGGTGCCTAGAATCAATAGAATCAATTGTATGGATACACAGCATTTGGATAGGTAAGCGCCTCAGGCAGTATGGTATGAAAGTGAAATAGACTATAGCAGGGGCATCTTTAAAAATATAATGCATATTCTACAATATAGAATTTAAGTCCCACTTCTTTCTAAGGCTTCTTCTTTAAGGCTTCTAAGCCTATTTTAAAAGAGCCATGGACCACATGTAAGCCACGTGCCTAGATGTAAAAATGATTCTGTTTTTTTTGCTTCCATTCTAGACATTTCTGTTTACGTTCATTTCAACTTTTAATTTATTAAGAAAGCACAAGTTCACATTAGGGCCATCAATTGAGACTTGCAAAAGTTTGGATAGAGAAAATGGCAATATTTCTTCAAGAAACTTTTTCAGAATGTAGTTTTGGCCGACAACATGAACAAACTATTTAAGTAGTGTGTTACCACACAGTTAGTGTTGACATCCCAGAATCGAATTACTTGGTCCATTTGACCCTTCTAGACAACTTTGTACAAAGCTTCATCAAAGCATAGAACATACTCAAAGCACTCTTTTAACTGCTGCCTTAGAACGTCATGGAAATATGGAGCCAAACCATACGAAATATTATACACCACTTTTGTGTATCCTAACTTAAGGCAGAAAACAAACGGGCACAGATCTGCTCAATTTTTGCTGGATAACTGGATGAGCAAAAGTTGAGCAAATTTGTGCCCGTTTGCTCCCTGCCTTAAATTAGGATACACAAAAGTGGCGTACAATATTTCATATGGTTTGGTTCCCGTTTGCTTAAGCTGGATGATGTTAAACTGTCCGGAAACATCAGCTTAAATATATCTAAAATATCATCACAAGAATTGAATGACATTCTCTTTTCCACCACCTCCAATGACCAGATGCATTCAGCCCTGACATCATCTTTTAGCAGAAAATTGGTGATAGCTCCTTGTTTTTTCTCTGCAACATTTTGCTTTTGGCATATCACTGCACTGTTCAAAGTTAATATTTTCTTCAGATGCACTGCACAAATTCTTCTTGCTTGGATCCAGATCAAACTGGGATAGAACAGAATGCTGACTCTGTTTGCTCTTCAAATTTCGTACATGTAAATCTCTGCTTGCATGACGTTTTACAGTTTCATTCCCATGTTACTGAGTTCAAATGTTTTTGAACATGCTGTAGAATATGCTTGACAGTTATTTTTGTCGAAACATGACAGCCACAATGCAAACTGTGGATGTAACACAGGGCCCAAACAGCTCTTGTTGAAAATAGTCCATCTACTTTCCATTATGAATTTCAATATGAAGATGTGACCATATACAGTAATAAACTATATGGTTAATGTTGATGAACCTTCCTAATTGATAATGTAATATAAAGGTTGAGCTTTAAGTATAGTTCCATGGAAATATTATAAAAGCCATTATAATTATAAAAATAGCATCTTGATAAAGGTCTCTAACAAAACAAACTTGTTATAAAATTAAGCTATAAATAAAACTCTTGGCTTTTTGGTAAACAAAATTCTGATTAGAAGATTTAGGATGCATGCATCGTCCTTAACTCTGGAACGATCAAAAATTCTTTTTACTGAGAAGCTTGCGACACTTTGCATAAGTTCAAGTTTATGTTACACGAAACAAACAAAAATTTAATCAAATAAAATGTGATTTGATTTGAAATCTATTCCGAAACTTCAACTTGATTTTAAATCAAAATTCACACAATGATTTTAATTTAAATCAAATAAAAAATGATTTTTCCCAAAACTACCCATACACTACAAGTTTAATTTTGTTAAAAACAACATTAACCAGCATTTCCAACCAATCATAGTGCCTCCATCTCCTTTTAAAGGTCAGAACAGTAGGCTTAATCTCTCCCTATATTATGTTGCGCTGCAGGACTTACCACTATAATTCCACGCACAAAGCCGCGAAAAAGCAGTCCGAGCGCATGCGCAGACACACGAGCCTGTGTTCAGGCGCATGCGCAGACGAACGATGACGAATGGATCAAATCGGTCGCTAGACACACGTTCTGGATGATCAAGTTTTTAATGTGATAAATTCTATCCTTTATTGTGAATTGGATCTATGCGAGGTATCTTTTTTTAAACATTAGTATAATTCCAAAATCAGAGACCCACATGTTTATTAGCCCCGCCCCCAAAACGGCCAGGCTGTCCGTGACTTGGACAGTGACGTCACCAGTAACCCAGAAGAAAAGTGTCTTTCTTCCTCAGTTGTAGTAACATTACAATAAATATATAGATAATAGATATAAATAATATAGATAGATATTTACAGCATATTAATATTGGAATTGACTTTTAAATTGAATTTACAAAAATGTATAATATTTAGTGAAGTAATAAATGATAACAACATATGTTTATTTACTCATTCTCAACAAAAATTATTATGTTAGTGCTTCATCGTGGCGAGCGGGTACACCTAGTATTAATTAACAAGCTCTAGGAGTCGAGTCAAGCCGACTTCTTCGTAGTGGCTCCTGGGAAACAAACACCTGTACCAATTGGTACAGGTAGGTGGCCAACGAACATCTAAACCTCATCTTGAAATGACATCAAATATTGTTGGGAGAACCTCGCCTGGAAAAGGGATACCAGGGCACGTCCCTAGAGCCAGACCTGTGAGTGGAGCTCCTTTGCGAGCGTCTGGTGGCCGTTTCTTACTTCCCGGAGAATGGCCGGGCTCAGTCCAAACGAGCAACAAAGAAGCAGGCCCGCAACCTGTCCTGTGGGTGTGCAACGCTATAATGGCACAAAAGATGGACCAACACGGATTCGACCCTGCGATTGAACACATGTGGGAGTGGGGATAATCACAAGTCCCGATGGCTGATCAAATGATTGAATGGGGGCCGAGAAGTGAGAAGGTGGCAGTGCTCAGGCTTAGGGTTGGGAATGTAGCCTTGGCTTTAGTCCAAGTTTATGCATCTTACAGTGAGCAGGAACACCCTGCTTGCAACATGAAAATATTGGGCGTCTATTTTGACTGCAAACTAAATTTCGCCTCCCACATCGAACACTTAATTAACAAGCTCAATAAATTCTTCTTTCTTATAAAGCGAATTAGAAACCTCATAACCACCTGTGAAAAGGGAACATTCATTCTCACGAAGATTACATCCATTATCACTTATGGTATCCTGTTATGGAGTACCGCAAAAGCTTTCCGGTTGAGGAGGCTCTAGGTCACCTTTAACAACCTACTCCGCCTCCTTTCAAATGAAATAGATAAAGAAATAAAATAAAATAAAGAATCTTGTTTCTTACCATCAGTTGAGAGAATTCCCCTGTTTTCTGTGCGATTCAAACCATTCTTTACATTCTCGCAATAACAGCTTTAAGGCAAGATTCTGTTAGATCAATTCATACATTCATACGATTTGTCCCTGGCGATATCACTTCCAAGTGGATAGACCAAGTTATCCCATCAAATGTTTCCCTTTATGGAATAAGCTTCCAATTTGGATTCCTAAACAAATCGATTTAGTTAATCTCAGTGCTAAAAAAACCGTATCAAGTTTTTGATAAATTGTTGTTTGACCACATAGTACATTGTTAATAATCATCGATCTCTTGTTTATAATTTAATTTGAGGGTTCCTACACCCCTGTTTTATTTTTTATGTTGTGTTTTGAGTATTTTTCGTTATTGTTTTGTATCTTTTGGATCTTTAGGTCTTTTCACTAAAAAAAAAAAATAAATATCCTGATCAGTGAAGAGGCCATCATCCAATAATAGAGGAAATACTTTGAGGAGCTGCTCAACCCTGTCAGTCATAATAATCATAGCCCTGAGCTGTATTTCAGGGCAGAGAATAGTCCTTCACTGGTAGCGAAGGACTGTCATCTAATCAGCAGTAGCAATTCACGAGAAATAGCTCTTTTCAAATTAGTAGTTTTTTAAAAAACTACATATACAGGGTGAGTCAAAAGTACCGCTCTATTGAGATATTCAAAAGGCTATTAATATTATAATGAGAATGTTGAGTTTTAAAGAGCACCTTACAATGGTGATATTTCTGTTGATCTCGCGTTGTTTCAAATTGGAAATTGCATTGTCACATTGGAAACTAAGAGTCGTAGCTACCAAGTCATATTTAGAAAGTTTTAGGCAGTGTTTGTTTTAGTCAGAATCCACTGTATTTCCAATAATGCAACTGAAATAAAAATTGAAACAGTAGACTCCTAGAAGCTTAAAGTAGATCACCTGGTAACTTGCGTTTTACAGTCGTACCTTGCCATTATTTCGTAAACACCTTCCTCTTTCTAAATCACATATTGGGTGTGGGATACATATTGAAAAAGTTAATAATTGAGTGACCTTGAAAATGACCTTCAAGGTTACTTCCTGCAAATGCAGTGGATAGCCCATGGCTAATTTACATTACAATAGTTGAATCAAAATTTTCATATCACTAATGGTTTTCGCGAAATTTAGCTGTGACGAGACTAGCCTCACCCTGTATATGTATATGTAATTAACAGGGTGTGACAAAAGTCTGAACACATTAAATATCACAAGAACTGGGAGGTTTTCACTCGTCGCATAATAGTGAAATCACATATACTGAACTTGCATTAAGAAAGAGATTCTAAATAAAAAACATAAAAAAAGTAAACAATTGTAAACTATTTTTTAATTTACATCTATAGATACGTAATAAAGCAAAATAAAGTATAGTAAAACTTCTCGAAGCGGAAAAAATGGTATTTCAGAAAGGTGGTCCCAAAGGAAAGAAATGGGGGTACAATTGAAAACAGTTGTTTCGAATACTATGGACATGAAACAACATTCAATAAAATATTTTAACATTTCAAACACTTTATTTCAAACTATTTCACACGTTTTGCTGTATATGAGATCTCACACAAGATTTATATATCTCGGTAAACGGAATCACGCCTATATAAGATAAGCTAATAATAGTACTGAAAACAGTTCTCTACTACTCAAAGTTCAGTGAGTGAAAGTAAAGTAACCGGAAATCAAACAAAAAGTGAAAGTATTTCAGTTTTTTATCAGGTCGGAGATTTCCTTTTTATCAGGGATTTCCTTGTATCGAGGAATTCCAAATATTGTATCGGGGATTTCTAGATTGATGTACGCAGCATTGTGATATTTACAGGTCTGGTGGAAAAGCTGTTGGCGAAAACTGCTAACTGTAGTGTTTGTATTTCATTTTGAAATGGCTGAAAGGTAAGGAATTTATTTGGCGTTCAAAAGTTTACACTGGAAAGTTAGTTTCTGAGAATGAATTAAGAAGGATGTTTACTACTGTAATTTATACTATATAGTGGAGTTCTAGTTATGTATTTGAAAACATTAACATTATTTATTAGCCACTACGTGAAACTTTCATATTTATTTCTGAAACCTCAGCTAGTTGACTATTCCAAGTAAAATGAAAATAAAATGATTTCTGTTGTGATATCTCAAAAGCTTTATTCTGTTATTTTTAGTTGGAGAGAACATACTATTACCCAGGTCGAGAAAATGATGACTTTGCTAGAAAACACAAAACCGGATGTCACTCTTAAATGTGATGATGACACTAAATTTGAGGTGCACAAACTCATTCTGGCAACTTCCAGTGCGTATTTCCAGAAAATGTTCGATGGGTCTTTTAAGGAAGCTAACGACGAGGAGATCAAATTAGAAGTAGAAGCCGATGTGATGAAAAAAGTGATCCATTTCATCTACATGCGACCTTACGTGGCTGC
>JAQIWH010006781.1:0-12338 GCA_034695005.1 Cryptops parisi
TATCATCCTCATCTCATCGTCATTTCAGCATTTCTGATTTAAATAAAGTCTGAGGGCCAAATGACATAGCTGTAAAAAGCCAGTCGGTGCCCTCGTTAAACCCTAAGTACCTACCTACCTACATAGGGGTGTTTCTATAATAACACTAACAATGGTGGTATTTCCATTGAACTAGCATTGCTGCGAAACTGTGGATTACAGGACAGCGTATCACTACCCTGCACTACACAGGTTTCAATTTGTATTTCAATTGTATTGTTGGAAATAAATACAACAACAATGAATTTTAACTAAATAAAACATTGCCTACAACTTTCCAAATATGACGTGGTAGCTACAACACATAATTTTCAATGTAATAATACGATTTCCGATTTGTAACAATGCGAGGTGAATGAAAATACCACCATTGTAGATAGCCCTATCGAAGTGCTGTTATATCTCAAGCTCAATATTTTTATTAAAATAGTCTTTATAATATTCTCATAGAACCGTACTAAAACCCACCCTGTATATTAAGACTTTTCAATGTTGATCGTTTCTTCAGTAACTAAGATTTAAGGGCGTTGCGTGTGATTTTCTTCTCGTTGGGGTGTTATTTTCGATTCCTTTGTTAGTGATGACGAACTGCGTGTTTTATGTGTTCTCTACGTGAATATCGAGTTTTTGGACGTTAATGGCGTCGGATGATGAACTGGGATCTCGGCGCGCATGCGTAGCTTGATTGCACTCTCCTTTGACATAAGAATAGAAAGCAAAGCTTGTTATTCTATAATTTAAAGGCGACGCGCGACGGAGGATATCGAGATGTATTCGTCACTTTTGAGCAAAGCTCGCGACGATCGATACAACTTGACTGGTGGAATGTTGAATTCGTGTCACATTATGTAGGACCCGATTAGGCGGCGCCTCTGATCGTGTTAATGAAAAGTGAACCCACTGATTTACAAATGGTTTTTTCTGCAGGAACCATTCAACCTCTGGTCTATCGAATACTTAGATGATCTTGGAATAAATATACATCTTTTTATCGTGAATTTGATTAGATAATTGGTTGGGTACTTTGGAGTTTGACGCCTGACCTCGCTTGTGGCGTTAACTGCATGTACTTGAGTTTTTGTTTGTTTTTGTTTATTTTATTTTATTTTATTTTATTATTATAGCCTACGTCCCATTGGGACAAAACAGTATTACAAGTGATAAAGGTACAGAATTAAGTGCTGTATATTATATGTTTAAGTAATAGTTTCAATATGTTGTAGTAATAGTTATGAGTTTGAGGGCCATGTTAGGTTAGTTAAAGAAACAAAGATTAATGAATCAATAAGGATTTATTAAGTATGTTTTTGACTGACCATATCTTTGACTCTCATAACCAAGTACATGCAAGTAGCGCCACAAGCGGGACGGGCTTATTTTTCAAAAGTAAGTTATTTATACGTTTTATATTAACTTCACTTGTGAATGAGTGAATTTGTGAGTAAGTGAGTAAGCTGGGGATTTGAACGTATACTGCACTGCCACTTACAGGTGTTTATAATAATATAGTCCAATGTACCAAAACGAATAAAAAATTGCAGAAATTGAAAATGGAATAACCGAAACAATTCACATAAATCGTACATCGAATTTGACAAACATCGGATGAATCTAAATTCGCCTTATATCAAACATGTTCTTAAAAAGCATTTTCAATGGACGTGCTTTCAAATGTAGCCTAAGTGTCGTTGTAAATTTAAATTTTTAGAATCGGTATTGAAATGCGTGATATGTTGGGGTTTCATTAAAATGAGGTTCGGTTGGGTTTTGCGACTCTATTTCAAGCGTCGTTTCGGTGGTCTATCGTCGACGACAGACCGAGAGGTAATAAGTGAACTCGAACTCGCAATCTTTCTCTCTGTCTCTTTCTCTGTCTCTTTTATCCGCCCCCTTGGTGGTAAAAGTAGAAGAGAGGGCCGCACGTGCCTGGTGTCGTGGTGGTGGTCGTCGTCGTCGACTGTGGCTCATTAGCCATGTCATCTGTGGCAGACAAGCTCCCAATCGTCGTGGCTTTTAATTTGGTTCCCTCTTTTCCATTCTTTTCGCTTTTCTGCTAAGGATAGCTCGAGTAACGAATTATGGAATCACACACACACACACACACACACACACACACACACACACACACACACACACACATTTCTTGAAAGCACTCAAGGTGGACTTTCTCTCTACTTCTCGCGTGGTGGTCGAATAAATCTGCGCGATAGGCACCCAACACATCCACCTGGGGGATCCTAATTCATATAGGAAACTTTACCACCAGTGCCGAGATCCGTGGTAGTTATCGCTGTTTCTCGAAAAGAGGTGATGATGTGGAAAGAGGTTAAGGGGGTTTGTGTTGGGTTCCCATAGGAAATAATGAATTTCCGTCGGCGATATCGTTGTGGAATCTAGACATCACATCTAGACATACGTAGGCTATACACGAAAACGGGCGTTGATGCGACGACGTGTACTTATTTATACAAGTATATACAGCTTGTAATATTGATGTTTCCGTAGAATCCGGGCATTTTTAGAATGCGTTACCTCTTATAACACAGGGTCCGGCAAAGTATAGAATAACACAGGGTCCGGCAGAAAACCCGGCGATTATTATAAGTAGACGATTATTAACATTTAAATGTTTATTGTTAAATTTTTGTGTATACGATCTCCAACTAGATAGTGTGTCATTTTTAACTGTATAGGTTAGTTAAGGTTATATAATAAAATTTCTTCTACAAAAAACCCACATGGGCCTAAATTTAGGCTTAGCTTTCAACTTAATTTAAATTCTTGGTTAACGGAACTATTCCAATGCTAATTTCACACATTGGCTAACTCAAGTTTAGCATTCTGTAGAATGTCTGAATTCTATACATTGTTGGTAACATATACTTATATTATATGTATTGTTTGTATGTTAACATAAAAATACCGATTGGTATCGTAATTTATTCCACAACGTAAAGAAATTGATTCTAACGTGGTGCTGATACTTAGCAATATTCCTGAGTCGTGTTAATCACGTGTTTAGACTCATGTTGCTTGACAACATTTGTTCATTGTTGAGGAACATATCGTAAAGACAGTACTTTATCACGTAAAATGTTAACTAACAGATGTTGCTTATTATAAACTTATATAAACGGACGACTACTTGTATCTTACTGAAAAAAATACAGTAATGTTTTTGTAATAATTTCTGTTCTTTTTATAACTTTTTAAAGTTTCATATACCGGTATTTGTATTACTGTTATACATGTACAAAATATGTTACATTTCACTTTTATGTTTGTTTCAGCGATGGGTTTTTCGACATACTGATGCTTTTTAGATTACTTCGCAACTGCGATATTTCAAACCAAAAAAATGGATACAATTTTTTTTATACTGCATACACTTTTCTAACACATCCGAATTACAAAATTTTCTCATATCGTAATTCTTATACTATACATTCCAATTTTTCTTTTTTTTTATATATCCAGTTTTACTCTTATTCCCATTTTTTTTGTGGTTATCATCCTATCCATTTCGATGATGGTTATACCAATTTTTTTGGGGGGGACGTTGTCCATCATTGGAAAGAGAAGAACGTGGTAAATAAGAGAGGGGACAACAACAGCACTTGTTCCTTCGAATAAAAACGTTCGACCTCTTAAGTTGGCGCCACTGGTGGCTGGGGCTTGTTGGTAATATTTCAATTTGTAGTCCGTTTGGGGTACAATCCCTCGTCGGTCGGTGGAACTGACGACGGCGAAGAGACGTTTTTTTTTATATATCCTGTCATAATCCAGCTTTTGGTCCCCGGGGGCAACAGGGAAAAAAAGTGGAGTAGTAAGAGATGGAGAATAGGACGACCAACCTTAAACCTTGGCGCATGCGCCGTCATCTTTTGTCGAACGAGGACACCCTGTAGGCTTCTTTTTCATTCGATATTGAGGGTTTTTTTTTTTTATGTGGAAATTTTCTTCCCCTTGTTGAATAGCAGTTATAGTGGAATTGTGTTGGCAAAAAATCTGGTTCACGATTTTTCTTTCACATTTCTCTTTTTAGTGTGTGTGTGTATACAATACAGTATACGCATTTTTTGTGGAAAGGATACTTTTATAGCGTGCAAAGATAATGTTATATTTTTTTGTTTGACGTAAAGTTAGGTGTCTTTTATAAAATCTGGATTCTAGAATACGTTGAACCGCAGTAGTTTTTTGTACCGCAGTAGTGATGTAAACTGAACCTTTTTTTTTAGTAAAAAAAGTATTATTCGTTTATTCGTGTGTATTATTCGTTTTATTTAGTAAAATCTATTACAACTCTTTTTATACACTTTATAGTTTTACTTTTTTTCCATTGAGACATGAATAACAATACAACAAATACAACAAAATAAATACATAAAAAATGGAAGAAACATTAAAATTTGTTAGAATAAATAACATGTGTAAATAACAATTGTACCCTTTATACTAGTTTCACTTGTGGAATGAATGAGCTGGAAATTAAACTATACTGGCGTTTATGATAATAATTTACTGTATAGTCTAATGGACCAAAAATCGCATAAAGTGAGAATCTCATAAACCGAACACATATTTATCGTGGGATACACTTTCATATAGATTACATAATTATTCTTCGGTTAGAAATAACCTACACAAGTTCTAAAAACTTTTGATAAACGTTTGTATAACTACTGTATGTATTGTTAGTGTTGTGATTTATTGAATTTTGTATCTTTCTATATTGGTCAGATCGACCGCAATAATCAAAATCAAAATCATATCATATCAAATCAAGTCAAATTTCACATAAATAAAAACTTGCAGAAATTGAAAATAGAATTACTCAAAACTCGCATAAATCGAATATCGAATAACTCAAAGATCGCATAAATTTAATTTCTTTTGTTTGTGTGTGATATAACATCTTTTCGGTTCATTTCTTACTTCCGGACATCCCAGAAAGTTGAAATTTGACACAGACATAGACCATGGAACATTTTATTTTTTAATGGACCAGATTTCTATAAAATGACACGTAAAAGTTGTTCATTGTTGTGAATTTATTGGTGTAAACCCTTAACACTAATCAACAATATCTTTCCACGTGTTTGTTTCAAAACTATTTTGTTTAAAAAAAAAAATTGAAAACAAAACACAGTACTACGTCAGGTTAAAAGTTGAACTAAAAAACGAAGTTTATTTTTTACTACTTGTTTTTTTAAAAATTCATTGCAATTTAATTTTATTTTTCTTCGTAAAATACGTTTTAAATCAATCTCTTTAATACGTAAAATTAGTTTTAAATAGTAAAATTTATTTTTGTAATGAAATATTTTCTGTTTGTAAAATCCTTGAAATTGCTTTTTAACATATGACAAAAAATGGGTGGAAAAGTTTGAAAAGTGCGTATTGATATATTCTAATTTATCTCGCATGAAAACGGTAATTATAAAAATAATATACAATGTTCGTTCTACTTTATTCCATTTTTGTCACAAATAGCATTTTAACATTTTCAAACTATAGAAATACAACATTATTTTTTTCCTCCGATTATATTTTCAAACATAGCGAACTAAATTAGTCAACAGCGCAAAATTTCAGCTGGAACAAGGTTTATCATTATACATTTCATAAAAAAAATTTTGTTCTCCTCCAATCCTGTTGAATTTGTTCGAATTGGTTTATGAATTATGAAACTGGTTGAAAATCAACAACGTTATTGTTAAAGGTAGAAGGGAACTCCAGCACATGGCACTAGTTGTTTCCATTCATTTTTCATAGCTATCGATTTCTGTGATAACACGTTCCATCTTGTGTCTCAGTTTTGAACCCAATTGCCCCTCGCTTCCGATATGAAAGTAGGAGGAAGTGGAAAAAAAGAAAATATATAAATTTATATAGAAAAGGAACCTAGAAGGGCCTGAAAAAAAAGGGGGGGGGACACGAAATGAATTTTTTTTCATACTGGAACAGAGATGGGGGCTATTATTTGCCAATGCTCGTTCCATCCATTTATTTCAGCAGGTGGGTTGACACCCTTCGAGAGCAACAGTAGTAATAGTAAGATGGTATATATAGGTAGGTAAACATACGAGAGAGAGAGGTGTGTGATGACTAATGACCACCTGTCATCCATTAATGCCCTCGCTCTAATGGTGCTTTGCAGTTGGCTGCTGCCGCCATTCATAATTTTAGACCCCCGTTTTGCGACCCTGTGACAAATGTGCGGCCTGCACAAGTTGCCTCTAAGGACCAATCCTACTTCCCAAGTCGTTTGTCTTGCTCGTTTTCATAAAGGCTGTGGTCGACCAGATAAAGATTGGAGGCGATGAAAAACGCGGGTGAGAGGAAAAATATGCGAATAAAATGGTTATTAACTCGCTTTCTTCCTTCTCCGAGGATGAAGGGTGGGGGAGGGTCTTTGGATAAGTGTGTGTGTTTGTTTTTTATTTGGAGTTTTATAAATGTGAGTTATGTGGGTGGAATATAAACGATGTAAAGTTCAAAGTTGGTGCGAGATCGATTTGTTTTTGCAGGTGGCGCATTGTTTATTTTTGTTAGCCTTTGCTCCTTGGTAGTCATTTTAGCTGAGATTATTTATGGGCGTTGATGAGAATGAAAAGCACCTGCACGGTCATTTTCGACGGATATACGAGTCGTTTAAAACGTTCATCCGGCAGTCGTATTTTGGTACGAGGGGTTCGTTTTATATCGCAATAGATAGTGTCCTATTTTAAGAACAGGTGTGGTGATCGAGGCTCAGTAATTTTTGTGCACATTGCTCTGTTGTACAACTTATGTACACTAGTAAATAGCCCGTCAGTAATGACGGGAAAACAGTTTGTTTTCATTATGTAATAGATTTATTCAACTCATGTCATTTATTGATTTAACTCATGTTTCTTTGAAATATTCGTTACAATCATTGTTTTAGCTCATGTTGCTTAGCAACATTCGTTACAGTTATTTGTTTTAACTCAGGTTGCTTCCATAAAAACATTTTACGAACGTGTTTTATCTGGAACGTATTTTTAACAATTCAATTATTCAGCGACATTTGAAACATTTACAACTTTTTTGATGGTACTTTTTTATCGCGCGGCTATTACGATTAAACTATGGTAACCATAGCATAGAATTATATATCATTGTAAAAATAATTGAGCTTTCATATATAATAGTTTTAGTTTTCGTTTGACTTAAGTGGATCATGAGAAATCTTTCTTGATGAAAGTTTTTTAGACGTTAAGTTAGAAGGGATTACTGGATATCAATTACGGATATTCGAATTTTTCGATTTTATTACTTTTGAGTCTTTCAATTTTCGATTTTTTTTTTATTCTTCACTATTATGAAAATTGCAACTGATATGACTATCGATTTTGCAAAAAAAGGGTTCATGATTTGACAATTAATATTGACTTTAGAGCAAAATAACTACGTAGCTTAAAAGCAATTTTATTTTCAAAAGTTTGAAGTCCATTTTTTATTTACTGCATGTGCTACCGTTAAAGCCTAAATTCAGTTAAAAATCACTCTGTTTTGACTTGTTAAAATTAGAATTGACCGTTTTAACGATAACATATACGTATATACACGCAACAAGTCCTCGGTCTATACGAATTCTTGAAATGCAATTTCGCTAATATGCAATGTAGTAAATTCTCCTGATTGTCCGTCATGGGCGTTATGCCTTAATATGCATTAATATTATTATTATTCTTTATTCGGCCCAATGGAGTCATATGGGAATAGGGAAAATACAGTGGGAAAACAGAGACAAAATTAAATACAAAATAAAAACAAACAACATAAATACAATTAACTTACAAACACTTACAGAACAGGTGAACACTTACAAATTGAGGTTAACGTATTTGAAAACCTGTCTTTTAAACTGTTTTATTGTAGATATATCATTCAGATCAAAAAATGCATACTTTCTGATACGTAAAGGTAAATTGTTCCAGATCTAATGATTTTGAAGTATACTTGAAGTATACTCAACTATGAATATTGTTGTTATGCGATCAGTGATACACAACTGATTGAATGGATATTTCACTTAATCAGAATTTTGATATACGCAATTTTAGATTTAGGCTACATTTTCACAGAAAACGTAGGCCCATAATTTAATATTGTTGACGTTTGTCCAACCTCACAATAAGTCCAGTTAACATTCTTGCAGTTATGTAATTACTTTCTAGAAGCGATTGATGAAGATCTTGCATTAAAATCAATGCGTTTTTCATTACGGTTAAGGGTGTACTGTGCAGTAGACATTTATTTATCTTACAGAGAAGCCAATGGTTCAGGCGGTCGTTATTGTACTTTACAGAAAAGCCGATACTATAGGCGGCGGTCGTTTGGTTGCTGTACAGGAAAGCCAATACTCGAGGCGGTAATTTGAGTGTCGCGCAGGAAAGCCAATATATCAGGCGGTCATTCAGCTGCGTTGCAGGAAAGCTTTGCATCGAACGAATTGATTACGCGACTTGCAGGACAAGAAAATCTAGTCTTGTAATGATTTACTTCGCATTGCACGACAGATATCTTTTTGAAGTACGCCGAAGGCAAGAACTGTATCTGTTGGTGGTGTGACTTAATTCATTATTGATTTTAAAATTAATTATAATGTCGGTTCGCCGTCACCTAGTGCATTATAAAAGGGTGTTTACAATAGGATGTTTATGCCATTCAATCGTGCATGCTCAAATGAAATATTTAATGACAGATAAAATCGTTTCCAATATAACAAAAAGTCATTGCCTTTTCTACTAGTTTTCTTTGTATTTTATAAAAATAATTGGGATTGATTTCATGGTGACATTACAGAAATAATACATAGATCCATTCAGACATCTAAAAGTGATTGTCACTTTTGGCCCTTGGTCTTATGGTTCTAAGGCAACGGAAATAATAACATATACAACTATAGAACAAACAGCATATAAATTATAAATTTTTAAACAAGTCAAGTGTCTTTATCTCTCTCTGTTTGCTTCTTTCCGTACCAGAATGTTTCCATGACAACAAAAACAAACATAAGTAGTCACTGATGAGATGAAGTAAAAATAAAACACTAACTCTAACGAATGTTGCGAAGCAACACGAGTTAAAGTAAAGAATTAATGTTTTATGAATTGAATCAATTGCCTTCCGTCATTTTTGACGGGCATACAATTATTATATTCATACATAAATATAGAGTATATACTGTATATACAGGGTGTCCGTGAAGTCTCAGCTTGGAAGAAGTCAAAACTTCACCAAGACGAGCCACCCTGTATATATACGTAACACACACAAATACAATTTCTTTGGTGGTCAGTTCTTGTCTTAAAGTCAACAGTCTGATAGATAATTAACGCAAACCGAGCTCATCACAGGTCACGCAAAGGTTCGAGATGAAAAAGCAGCGCACCCTAGGTACTGCTGTTGTTACTATACGCTCGAGGCTGAGTAGTCATCACACACAGTTCATAAAAAACGATGCTTGGTTGCAGGGAAAACAAACCTTGTGACCTTCTCACTACTCCTATTTTTTTGTGTCGTCCTTCTATCTAAGCTGTCTCTTGTAATGGTTTTTTCCAATGAAATTTTCTGTACAAGGCGGATGTCTTCAGATCGTAAACAATATTGACTCGAGAAGGCGTTATATGGCCTCCTCTTCTATTCGGAGGATTGTTGTTGTTGTTGCTGGTGATAGGCTAGGTAACCCGCGAAATAAAGACCCGGCTGATTGAATTGTATTACACGGGAAGTCCAATCGTTTGTATTAAAGCTTTCGTTTCATTTGTAAAAAGTATATTGTAGAACTGCCACTGTGAAAAAAAAAAGATGTTGTACAATACAGTGTCATGAATGGTCTAAATTGGTCTAGAAACGGTCAGTCAAATTTAGTTTTGACTGGTAAAAGCCGGGGTTTAACTGAATGTGGGTTTGGACTGTAATATATGTATGTACATTCAATTTTAGGCCGGTATTGTGTCGTGCCGTGTAGATATTTATATATTTACAGTTTCAAATATTTTAATACTAGTAGTTAGCTCGTGCTATGACACGGGAAGGATGTTATTATCATGAAAATTGAACATTAAATAATGTGCAACCAACCAATTAGTTTGCCATTAAAATTCTATCTAGTGATAAAATGATACAACACAAAGCGTTCATGACACGTATAAATTCACAAGCTTTGGTCATTCTTATTAATTTTTCAATTTGTGATTGGAAAAGTCATTTGCAATACACATGCCATTAAAACTATGAGTTACAGATTGATCTTATGTTCAACTGAATGTAACTTGGAGACTTATAAACGTTATCATGACGTCATCTTTCACTTAACTTAACGGTGGTCGTTTATTTAAATAGTTTGCTTTTTTTTTTAAACTCGTTTAATTCCCTTGGGCTAATTGGAGATGTAAATGACGTGTATTTTTTTTTAAACTTAAAAAAATCTAAACTACAGAACGAAGAATAAAGAAGAAACTCAGATCAATTGGATTAGCTTTTCCATTTCACCTTCAGGCAACAGCTCGAAAATTGAATTTGTCTTCGGCCATTTTTAAGGGTTTTTCGAATTTTATTTTATTTTTTTACCATAGGTGAATTTTATATTCTTAACATGATGGGAGTTGGAAATTTAATATTTTCCTCACATACGGGATTTTAAAAAGCAACACCATTTTTATTTTTCATTTAATTTTTTTTTTTTTGTAGTTTATTATTTTTATTTTTATTTTTTGGAGTGAAAATGCTCGTTCATAAAACATTAGGAGTAAATTTCCATATTTTGGTTTCCAAATAAGTTTACAAGTTTCCTTTCGAACGATGATGGACACGGTTCAACGTCTCTTTCTATTTTTTGAAAATCGAAATCGATCCACATTATTTTCGCATTTTGTATTGCCAACTCGTTTTAGTGCCATTTCACTTTGACAAATATTCGAAACATGTCCAAAACTCTGGCACAATGTGATAACTAGGTTACACTCGGCTCAACGTTCTAGTGACGTACTGTTTTTTATTTATGTATTTTTTTAAATCGGTGACGTTATCGTAGAATATTTTGGACTATTTTGTGTAGTTTAATCTGGTAGATCTAGATAGTAATTTATCGCATTTTTTCATATCACATATATTGAAGTAACTTAAAGTCAGGATTTTTTAAAAGATTTTATGACAACGAGAGGGCACTTGGAGAATGATAGAAATTGGACCCCGTGGGGTATCAACTATAATATCAACTATAAACTATCTTTCCTAAGCAAACTTGATCATCAAGTCATCACGATAAAAATATCCATATGTAAAAAAAATTATAAAATTATCAACACAAACATTACGACAAAAAAATTCAGCTTAAAATCAGTAAACTGGACAAAATATTATGCCGCATCACATGATAATAGCTTAAATAACAATGACTGTACCAACAATAACATCACCTTTAATGATATTTATGATATAATATATATATATATATATATATATATATCACTATCTCAGTCTGGACTTAAAACTATTAAAAATAATTCCAAATATATCAACCATAAAAAATGGTGGAATGAGGACATCAAGGGTTTGTTCAAAGCAAAAAACAAAAATTATCGTGAATGGATCCATCATCCAACACAAACAAATTTAAAAGCTTATAAAGAACGCAAAAAATCTTTTAAAAAAGCTGTAAATAATTCTAAACGTGAACTTGTAAAAAATATTACATCCCCTCTACAAATTTGGTCATTAATTAAAACTAATTCAAGTAAAAAGATACACCAACTTGATCCATCATTATATCAAGAATATTTAGATTGGTGCAATAATCCAAACAACTCTAAACAAACCTCAAATATTAATCATATACCACATATACATAATACCACTAGTCCTGAATTAAATCTTACAAATGCAAAATTCATGGAGACTCTAAAGTCTGCTAAACCCACTAATTCTTACCCTAACGAACTAATTACCTTGCCGGTTATTAAAAGCAGCCATAATAACATAATTTCACTTATAGTTAAATTTATCAATGAAGTTTACCGTACTGCAAATTATCCTGCATGTTGGAAAGTCGCCTCAATTTACCCGAAATTTAAACAAGGCAACCCAACTTCAATCGTTTCTTACAGACCTATAGCTACATTTCCCTTTATTTCAAAGATAGCAGATAAACTGTTATTCGAAGAACTTAGAAATATTGTCCATCAAACCACCCATCATAACGCATATGGCACAGCACCTAAAAAATCCGCACATCATTTTCTATTAAAAATTAATGATGAAATTAATAA
>JAQIWH010006782.1:0-12337 GCA_034695005.1 Cryptops parisi
TTATAAAAACAATCAGCTATATATTTTTCCAGATCCGTGCGTGTATGTGTGTGTAGACGCTGCAGCAATGCATGTGAGGGGAAGAGCTTTTTCAAGAAAGACGGGAAGAGAGAGGAAAAAGTTGTTTTTTAAAAAAAAGGAAAAGAGTTTGAGTTAGAGATTATGATGTCACAGTTGGAGGGGCATTCCTCGCAAGTGAAGTTAAGAAAAAGTGGATAAAAATGATTCCTCTCAAGCGAAAGAAAGACCAGATCAATTAAAAATTTGCTTCGAATAAACATGGGTAATATTTATTTTAGCACCCGTCATTTTTGACGGGCTATTACCCAGTGCCTAATAAACACAAACATTTGTTGAACAACAATCAACCCAAACAATTTATGAGAAATTAAATGTAATGTAAGCTCACTTCATGAAAAGTGAGCTTCTATGAGACATATATTGTTTAAAAAAGAAGTACAATAGCGATTGCATCTTTGTACAAAATGTTTTGCAAATAGATGCTTGCTCGGGTCACCAGTTGGAGGAATTATAGTCAATATGGTCGTATAAAATTTTGCAAATTTTTACTTTGTATGCCCTCGTCTTGAAAGAAACATTTTCTTGTAAATGAGCCTTGTAGAGGATCGTCCGAAAAGTAACCAAATTTATATATTGTAGGAGAAAAATAAAAAATACAGAATGCATGAATATGATAGTGACATATGTAATACAGTGCCACAAGCAGTTATGTTTCACGTAATCTCCGTTCACAACAATGAGTTTTCTCCACATAGTCGATTCATTTTAGTATCAAAGAAATCAGCATAGGTGTTACTAATTCATATATTCGTACGGACAACTGCTAGCCAATCTTTTATGCTCTCATAATGCTAGCCACGAAGAGTATTCGTCAATGGACCGAGAAGATGAAAATCTGAAGGCATTGTTCTGGCCGGCATGTTCTTAGACATGCCGGCCAGCCTGTAAGCAGGGTGGGAAGAACAGTTTACATCTGCTGTGCAATTTTTTGTTGCATTGCCTTAGCCACATGCGACGAACATTATAATGCTGAAACAACAGTGGTACTCGTAACAAGCAGACCAGTTTTTACAGCCCACCAATGACAGTACAGTAGTAATAATAGTTCCACATACAATAAATACGATCGTGCAGACGTTTTTTTTACCGATATTACCGTAATAAACATCCGGATACTTTTTGGACGTCCCTCGTATTTAATAAAAATAGAAGACTATATTATTACATTTTTCTTTCTTGTAGCTAATACCATTCATGAGTTTAAATCTGTTTAACTATGTAGACGATAATTTCCTAATCTATGTTCATGACAAATATGATTCGCACATTCTCCATACCGATATACGAGGCGACATGGACAAGATCTATGCCTGGTGCGACAAACACCCTTTGAGACTGAATCCAATTAAGACCAGTATTTTAACGTTTTTTAATTCTTTTGCTATCTATAATAAACTTATAAAAATTCTTGGTGTTTATTTCAATGCTTACCTTACATTTACTTCTCATATAGAAAACTAATCTCAAAACTAAACAGATTAGTCTATTTAGCCAAGAGAATAAAAAATCTTTTGTCATTTAAGGACAAAAATATGACATCATTACTTCAATTTGCAATCATTATGTGGGCTGATACCCCTAAATATTGTTTAAAACGCTTACAAACATCTTTCAATCGCGTTATTCGTACTCTTTACAAACTCGGTCCATATACTTCCATATCAAATTTTCTTAAAACCAAACAAATAATGAGAATCTCTCAATTAATCATTTACAATAGACTTCTTGAAAGAGTACGAGGATTTAGAAATCCTTCTCATCCTCCTTCTTTTATTTTTGCTTATAGAACTTACATCTCCAGAAATTCGAAGTTCGAAACGTTTCAAAATTGTTTCCATACATAATTTACAGTCATTATACAATACTTTTCGTTTTCCGTACAATTTGTTTCCCAATATGGAACGAACTTCTCTTCCAAATTAGAAAAACACCTCTAACATGGTGGTTGCATTAACTTATGTACACATTTTAAGAAACTGTTGTTTAATCAAGTTGTATTTTCACAAGGGTTTTAATTACTTTTTAATTTTGAGGTGTAAATATGTTGTTGTTTGTTGCATTTATTTATTTGCACATATGTCTCCATAGGACAAAAATTATAAATAAATAAATAAAGTCGTTGTCTATAAACTTTTAAATAATGTAGAATCCCCCCCCCCCCATATGGAGCTCAACATAATTCAGATGCAGTAAAATTGAAAACTGCAGTACGTTGAAATTTATTTTGTAGTTAAAAATAGAAGGTGCGCGACCGTTAATTTCATTATAATCAATGACAAGTGCACAAGTTCTTACCTTCATTCTGCCGGAGTGCTCGTGTTGTATCTTTCATGGTAGGAAGGTTCCAACATGCCTTATATAAGCTTCTAGTCTTTGTGACGCTAGGATCTAATGGAAGCATTCATGGAAAGTTGAGCAAAAGCTATCTTATTGGATGCATACAAAAACTACATGCAACCAATTTTTGAAGTACACGAAGGTTTCTAAAAAAATACATAATAAGCTACTTAAAAATCTGAAAGTTGGTGATTTTATTTTTTACGTAATTCCCAGGTGCATAGTCATGCATAGTGCACTATGTTAATAACTTTGATGTCGTTTATTTTACTTAACGGGTTATTAACATTTATGCTGTTTCAATAGTTATTAAAATAAAACTTTTCATTTCACATATAAGTGCTTTGTTATTGATGCAGTATTTATTTTTTAAATATTTTTTTTTATTTTTACATAACAGACACGAAGTAGTCCTGCCAATGCCACGATTCTGTTAGAATACAAAACTGTACTTAATAATGGCCTAATTAAAATAAATAATTAACTTTTATTATCTATTTATAAAAATGTTTTTGTCGAGTTTGAATGCTTAACAACATACAGCAAACATCGTTTACAGCAACATAATATATACACTACAGTAGAGCGTCGATTATCCGAAATAGTGGTAATCGAATAACTGTGAAGGGATTCTATTTGTGCCAGTCATATACTGTACATTCGAGTAGATAGTGTTCTGAAATTTATTTAATATCCTACGATTAAATGAAACGCAAAAGCGAAAGCAAACAGTACAGGTGGTATTAACCCTGAAAGACAATAACTGAAATGCCAATAAAACTTCATGCTTTTTAAAAAAAAAATGTAGATTACATATGTAATAAGAATATAAACGTACAGTACTACTGTACTCGTAGACATAGAAAACAATTTTATATTTTCATATATGGGCATATGTCCGATTATGAGAACAGATCGGTTTCATGAACATCCTTGGCTCCCAATTAGTTCGACTTTCTACTGTATATTTATTCCACATTTTTTACATGAAACCACTATGAAGCAAATACAAATATTTATCAGCAGTTTTGGATATAATATCCACGACTGTTAATCTACAAACAAGAATTTCACATAATGAATTAATTAAAGAAAAATTAAAAAATAACCATACCATAAGTTGCCGACTGGGTAGCTTAACATTTTTTTTAAAAACGATGTTTCGCCTCTTAACTAGAGTCTTTCTCAAATTTAAAGAAGAAAAAAATAAGAAAATAGGAAGAGAGGCCTGAAACTGTAAACAGCTTCCAACACCACTGGTGGTGTTTGAGGCTCAAAGGTGGTACGACATACCTACATTACGACATGCTAGGTGGTACGACATACCAAAGGTGTACGACATATCTACCTGGCAAAAAGACTAAAATATTTTAACTCATAAACAAAAACTTATTTTCCTTAAAACTAAAATCAACCCCATTATTACTTATGGAATTCTTCTTTGGGCAGATGTACCCAACTTTAAAATAAAACGCATACAAATAGCGTACAATCGTCTTGTTCACATCTTATTTTTGTTATCTAATTACCGGTCAATTACACAATTTCTCCGACCACGGAAAATACTTATCTTAAAAATGATCTCTTACCATAGATTACTTTCAATCGGACACGCCATGCGTACTCCTAACAATCCTCTTAATTACCTAAACCAGTACCTTACCAGATCTCCTTATACCAGAGATCAACATATGTATACTCTACAATAACCCACAAACATTACCACTTTTATATCAACTCGATTTCCTTTCCATATGTTTACAAATTGGAATTCCTTACCAATCAAAGTTTGAAAAATACCTATTATTTGTGTAAATCGTTCGTGTCAAACTAATTGTATTCATTTATTTCAACACTTGTTAAATGTTTGAATATTTGTACTTTGCCTCCTGAGACGTGCCATTTAAAATAATAATAATACGTGAACATGTCTTTTTTTTATTCTCTCTACAATTTCTTGCAATGAACCGAAAGAAATAAATAAATGAATGCAACAGGACGTGGCAAAAAATTGAATCAAAACAAATATATACATACATGAAAACCAAAAATTATACCTAGTGTCGTATAAGTTTAGTATACAAAAATGTTCATGATGGAGTTCAAAACCAATTTAAAGTAATGTGTGAGATTTTGTTTGGATTCCAAATACAGTAACAAAAGATGACAAATTCATTTTTAAAGTCATGGTTGGTAGAGTACACGAATGTAGTTTTGGAATACACAATTCTTTGAATTAATTAAAGCTTAATCCTTAAGAAATGTACAATGATTTATTCTACTTTTTTATTTCTCAAATAACATTTTTTCACGTACACAACATGCACACAGTGTACCATTTCTTGAAAATTCTCTCGCGTATCACTTGAATTTTTTTGCGTATCACTGGTGTGGTACGTTGTGGTACACTTTGTGAAACACTGCTTTATGGAAATCGAGTTTGTAATACGTTCACAGTTCTTTTGCTGTTCAAGCTCGTGAATTATGTTTTCAAAACTAAGTGCTTCTTGTGACAATATTGAATAGAATATAAAAAAAAAAAAATTAATATATATCCTACTTGGTAAAAATATTGCTGCTTTTAACTTACTTATACAGTATAATACTACTATAAGTATATTAAATATTATACTATATAAACCTACATATATTATACTTTATAAATATTGTAGTAAATAATCCATCAAAATAACGGACAAGTGTTTTAGAATTTATTAACTACAGTATCATATAATTGATACATAATAAATTTGATGCAAATAAATTTTTATGGGTTTTAATGTTTTCAGTTACCCATTAAGATATAAACCACTTTACGTAAGGTGAATTTGGAGAAAAAAACTTGTTCCTATAAAAATACAGTTATCTCGAACTAACAGCGGAAGAAAGTCATTTGACAGGTCAAGTGATCACGGTGAAAAACTTTCCTTTATCAAAATTTCTCATTCGTATCAAGGCAGGGAAAGTTGTAAGCAACCAAGTATATGAGAAACTGTAATTACTGAAAGTAGCGAAGGTTACGCATTGACCCAACAAGTTTAATGGTGGATTTGCTTTTGTTTCATTCCAAGATGCACTTGGAAACATCTATTGCTCTTATCATTATGCCATTCACTGAAAAACACAAAGCATTGGTTTCGAAAATGATTATTAGAAATTCACAGTCCTCCCGAATTATAATTTTGCACATACAGATGTTATGATGTTATAATACATGTGATCAGTATACAAACATCCGCAAAACTGAAATTGAACGAATATTTAACAACTACAAGTACATTTACATTTATAAGCAGTCGTTCAGCGATATTTTTCACTGAATGACGGCAGCATTTGGTGCTTTACTTAGAAGTTAATGAACTTCCAGTACTTCATTATACATACTGTACTCTTGTTTAGACTGAGCAAGTTAGCCAGTATACCAATCACCGTTACAAATCTTCCCACCTTTGATCGTCTGTTGTATAAACACATTAATTTGACATAGTGTTCTAACTCTAAAGTACCAGCGTTATTCTTAATTTTCTTTTTTTAGGTGGTTTTCCACCTTTCTTTGTTGTTTTTGTATTGTATCTTGGCCCATTTCGGGCTGTTCTCGTAGTAAAATAAAATTAAAAAAAACAAATATGTAAATATTCTAAATTAGCTTATGGTTAATTTTTTTTTTTTGAATTTGACAAGTAATTAAACTTAAAAGTTTCCATGAAAACAAGTACCGTATCTTGTTTTAGCTTACGCTACCTCAAAGCATACATTGCAAACTTGTTAGTAACAAGTTTGCAATTTACAATCAACTTGTTACATTGCAATCGAAGATTATAATGTAACAAGTTCTTACATTATAATCTTTGATTCGAATGATTCGAGCCATTTGTCTTAAACAACTCTTGTTTTCAAATTCATGACATACTGTATATATTTATTGGACAAGAAAACTAATAATGAGAACATTTGCAAAGCACGTTTTTGGAGGTGTGAAATTTTTTATCAGTAGAAATAACAATACATGGAATTGTTGATTATTAAGCTTATAATTAATGTCTACATTTCACTCCATATACTTACGGTGACCATACGTCGTTTATTCTTAGGGGCAGTCTTTTATTTCACAGTGGTGCCCATTACCTTTATCTATTTTGTTTTGTCTTTAATTTCCTAGATTTTGTCATTCATTGTCCTTTATTTTATTTTCTCGGAATTAATTTGAGGTGATATGATGAGCGCATCAACATTTCCTTTTATACGCTTTATATTAGCGTCACTTGTGAGTGAACTGAACAGGTAGGTAGGTACTTGGAGTTTAACGAGGGCACCAACTGGCTTTTCAGCTATGTCCTTTGATCCTCAGACTTTATTGAAATTGGAAATACAGAAATGATGATGAGATGAGGATGATAAACATGAACAGGGTTTTATGATGCAGGAGGAAACGGGAAAACCCGAAAAAACTTGCTCCCGTGGTAGGCGCCGAACTGATTCTACATGGCACGAGTGAGAGGCAAACCCGGGCCACTGCCGCCAGAGGTGAACGCTCTGACCACCAGGCCACCACGGGGCCCATGTGAACTGAACATAAAGCGAGAATCGCATAATATACTTGCCACTATCCAAGATGGAATTAGACAAAATCATAAAACGAATATCGAATTACTCAAAAATCGCATTAATTTATATTCGCATGAATCAAATCTTGCAGTAAGCAGTAATCTAAAATGGAACTACAGTCTTACAACTTAAATAAATTGAATATCTAATTAGTCAAAAATCGCATCATTTAAAAATTAGGGTAGCCTATAAATTAAAATTCGCATAAATTGAAAATAAAATTACTCGAAATTTGGATAAGTCGAATATCAAATTACTGAATGATCGCATAAAACTAAATTTGCATATTTTTAAAAAACATTTCTGTTTGTACTTTATTTTAACCATGTAAAATATGATCACCGGACATACAGTATATTACTACTACAATGACTAGACATGACAATTTTTTAATTTATATCAATAATTTCTACTGTTTTCATTAATTTTTTCACGAATTGTTATTGATTGTTATTTTTTTACAAATATTTATTTTTTAAAAGTTATTATTCTACTGTACATAAAGTAAATTTCGACAAACTTCATCTATTATAGATACAAACGTAGTCTTTAAAATTGCTAAAGATAAGGTTTAAACATAACCTCGAAAAATGTTCATTACATTTTTTTCTCAATACCCAATACTAGTGGTTTTTTTTTATTTGTTTATGTTTTGTTTTGTTTTTGGTTTCGTTTTTGTCTTTAAAACGTTTTTTTTTTGTTTTTGTTTTTTTTGTGAAAGGAGAACTACTTTATTAGAAAAAAGAAGGCAGAAATTCCGAGGTAAATCTTCGAAACATATTCAAAAACTACTAACAGTTTATGTTTATCGTGGGCCCAATAATCTGGTCACTGTTTTTACAATAATTGGAGTTTGCCCGAATATTTTTGTTAAACAAATAATTTTAAAACAAACAACGTTTGTTGTAAATTTAACTGTCATGAGATTCAGTTGATGGTTTTCGAGAAATCTTATTCAAAATCGCATTGCAAAGGAATAAAAACAAAAACAATAATAAAAGCGAAGGATAACCTACTGTTAAATTTTCTTCACCTGTAACGGAAGCAATTCATTTTGTGTGGTTGAGTCATAATTTAGAAATGACTCATTTGATCTTAAGTTGAGAAGAGAAAAGCATTTTGTAATGCCGCTACAATAATGTATACTTCTTTTTTAAATGTCTACAGTATTTTTAGGAATGTATGGTAGATTGTATGATGTGTTACTTTGGTAAAGAAATTGCAGGATATCAATTCATGAAACTGAGTTTCATTTATACAGTATTACAAAATACAACATCAATAAATACAAAAACATTAAATAATTGTGGAATGAATTGACAGAAATATTCTGTAAACTTTTTGGCTTTTTGTAACCTCATATATTACAGTTGAGGACACTGGGAGGTAGAGGGGCACAGAAAATACTTATCATGTACAAGTATTGGTACATTAAACTACTTGTACACGACAAAGCTGAAATTAACAATTTGTTTATATGAGCAGCACTTTCAAAAGTAGTACGCTTGTTTATTTCTTTGTGGTGTGTCAAAAGAGAACTAAGTTATTAAATAAAAAAGGTTAGCAGAATTTCAAATTGGGGTAAATTAAAACTTAGAAACATGTTCGAATACTGAAAATTTATGTTTGGAATTGGAATTTATCCGATTTTATTATTTTTCTTTTACCGGAAATTATTTATCCGACAAATAATTTAAAACAAACTATATTTGTTGTAATATCATTGTTAAAACATCATTCAAATAAAAGCTTGGTGATTGGATATGCTTTCGAGTTACATTGCAGTTGACTAAATTTGGAATTAAATTCGTTAACAAAAACAGTACAAGACGGTGGTCACAATAGATAGAGAAAATGATCACTTTAGTAAATTATCACTCTATTCACAAAACATTTTCTACGTGGATATCATTATTGTACTTTGTCATCCTGTATACTCAAGAAATGACAATAACGTAATTGTCATACGTAAATACAGTCAAACCTCCTACAACGAGCTACTCCTACATTTTATACAACGAGAAAAATTGGAATAACGAGTACCGCTAAAAGACGAAATAGAAACATCTCTTGTAGTCAACTACAAGAGATGTTTCTCATGATGTATCTTACACGAATGTTTCTCTCAAACAGTGCAGTTTGCAGTTTTTATTATAGTAATTCAATAACCTAACTAAAAATTATACTATGCCTCCCAATGTGAGTGAAAAAAAGAGTAAATGCCTCACTGTTGAAGTTAAAAAAATTATATTAAACATTAGGTTTAAAGAAACTGAATTTTGTAAATTATACTGTATTTACAGTAGGTTTACATTCAATTGTGTGAACTTGTTTAAAAATGTTTTTACTTTTTTTTTTTTTTTTATAGAATAGAAAATTTGTCAAGAAGATAACACTGAAAAGTTCAGCACAATTCTCTACGTCGTGTTCAAAAATATAAGCTAGCCAGTCAGCAACTTGAGTTGAATTTTATTTTTAATTTTGTTTCCTTAATTTTTTCATTAACTGAAAAGTTTGTGCCAACAAGGCACTTTAGATAGTAAAATGCTGTTCATAAATGAGTTGTTTCATAAAGGAGGGACTTGCCTGCGTCAATTAAATTCGCTGTACGAGCTTCGACTGTGGCTCTGTTTAATTTTTAGTTTCTGTCAATATATGTAAAATGGCAATGTCATTTCATTTCTACACTATCATACAAGCATCAAAGATTAAACAATGAATAAGTGTACAGTACATATAAGTTTGATGTTAAAAAGATTTTCATGCTGCTATGTTACTAATTTGGTATAACATTAAACTTGGTATTAAAAAACATCGGGTTTCATATGCAACCAAGTGCTCATTACTTCCGTTAAAATAATCCTGCATAAAAGTATATCGTGCAACCGATAGGAAAGAAAAGGACATGGTGGAACGTATAAGGTCGACATGGTCTGAGCATTTTAATTATTGTTTCATCACAACAACAACTGAGAAAAATCTTGTCTTTATAATAAGAGGTGTATCGTTGAAGTTGGCTTAGTTTTGGGCAGCCACAAACAGAATAGCTCAATTGCTCATTCTAAATTTCCAATTTTCATGTAAGTGAATTTCTGTTTTATTCAGTTTATAATATGGTTCAATCGTAAATTTTGAAGTTTACAGGATTTTGTATACATTACTACAATCACGTTAACTATTTATTTTGTTGAGATTACAGTGTTTGTTTTTAATTTCTACTACAGTACATATTTCGATTTTCACCTGTTATTTAGTGCATTTGCTAGTTTAGTTATTATTATTATCAACTAAACTAGTTAGTTTTTCAAGTTACTATACAGTATATTGTAGTCGTAGTAGTATGTTCATATCTGCAAAACTTTTGCAAGTTTAAAAATAAATTGCTATATACATGTAGATATTCTCATTTTCAAAATGAAATAGTTCAAAGAGTATTCAATCATTTTTTATTAACCTATATATAAGCTTATATTTATACAGTGTGACGTAAAATTCACTTTACAGTTTGAATGGATAAGTTTTTTGTTTTTCATAAAGAAAACTTGCAAAATCTATGATAAAAAAATACATAACTATGGAACGTACTGAGTTGTACAGGGTGGCTTAAAAGTCTGACTACAGTTCTAATAGTTAATAAAGTTCATTCTTCATTTTTGTAAATTTATTTTCACAGGATTACAAAAAAATAAGAATTCTTATTGAATTATGTAAGAAAAATCATGTTCCGTAACTGACCACAAAGTCAAAATCTTTTAAGTTACTCATTTGTGAATTTGTGCATCATAGATTTCTCATGGTTTCTCTGTAAGGCATATAAATTAAAACATAAACAAAATAAAAATATTAACTCTCACATTATAATTTTCATGCATTTGTAACTATTCAGAGTTGTAGGACACTACCTTGTTTAGGTGAAGTACGCATTAGCATAGTTGAAATATTTTATTAAACTAGGAAAAATGGTAGAAGTTATAGGGTAAAGTGACCAAAAACTGGCCACCACTTTTTTTATTTCTCATTTACGTAAGTACGGTACGCTTTAAAGCTGTTTTCATATGCTTAGCAGGTGTTATTCACATTTTCATCTTTATTTTCACGATTTAATTTTAAATTATTATTGTAATTGAAAATTAATAAACAAATCTCAAAACTGACCAAATACTGGCCACTTTTGCTCTATTACTGGCATACCTAGTCTTAATTCTGGCCATGCCAGTAAATGGTCAAATTACTTAATTTGACTACAGGTTGAATCAAAAACCATTCAATAACAAAGTTTTGGATTAGACTTAACACTTTTTTTCTCTCGTTAACTGGCTGTAGGCCTACGGTGTAGTTTTTACTCTACAGAGATTTCAAAACAAATTTTTCAGCAATTTTGTTTATATTTACTCTTAGCGCAAGTATGATTTATAATTATATATTTATCCATGTATATATGTATGTATGTATATGTGTATGTATGTATGTATGTATGTATGTATGTATATGTGTCTGTGTGCGTGCGTGTGTGCGTGCGTGCGTGCGTGCGTGCGTGCATGTGTGTGTAAATATATTTTTGTCTTGTTTTCACATATACTGTATATAAATATGTATGTGTATTTGTGTGTTTGTATGTGTGTGTATATGTACAGTATATGTTTTGTTTTTTATTTATAACGACACAAAAGTATCAAAAGTAATAAAGGTAACAATTCAATCAGATAAATTAATGCTTAAACAATAGGGAATTAAATTTTTTGTTAGTAAATATTTCTTTTATAAACGCTAGATGAAGACAGTCGTCGGATATAAAGAGGTAATGCATTCCAATGTGTAAAGGTGTCAAAAAGATATAACTTGGACAACTCCTCAACAATGATAACTCTGAAAAAAGAGTTTTCATTGTTGAGGAGTTTCTGGTCGGTTGAGGATTTTGTGTGTTCTCCTGTGTTGTTTTGGTTGTGTTTTTGTTATGTTTTAAAGTGTTGTTTGGCCGTGACCAAGCCTTCAAAAATAAGAAGGTGAAACGTTGGCAAAAAAAGTTAATCCACCCGGTCAGTTACCTAGGGTAAGTTTTTTAGGTTTGTTTACCTTAGTTTTTATTTCATTTTGTTTGTTTGTTTGTTTGTTTGTTTGTCTGTCTGTTTGTCTGTTTGTTGTCATGTATATGTATATGTATATATAACGATTAAGTTTTGTTTGTATGTTTGTTTTGTACCTTCTGGACCCAATGGCCCGTTCTTGAATAAATAAAAAAAAATAATAAAAAATAAGAAAATAAAAAATGTGTATCTGTATGTATATGAATATGTGTATGTGTATGTGTATATTT
>JAQIWH010006783.1:0-12336 GCA_034695005.1 Cryptops parisi
TATCAATAGCCATATTTGAAATGTACAGTACATTAAACCATTAATATATTTTAATGAGCTAAAATTGTTTATAAAAGTTGTATATCAAAAGCAAAAACTAAGAATATAAAAGTAATGAAACAAATGTTTATTTTTTTGTTTCTGGGTAATATGGGTTTCTCTCTTCTGCTCCATCTTTGAAATTGTAACCCATACCTGGATCTACAACGTCTTACTCACTTTCTGACTCGCTGACCATGCTGACATTCGCCTTGCGCTGGGAGCCTTTCGCATGAGTCCCATTGATAGCGTGTGTGCAGAGAGTGGTAAACTCCACTTCCACGACTTTTTTGACTACCGAAATCTCTGTTATGTCACACACTTGCGAGCTACTCCTTCTAACCTCACTTATCTATTTGTTTTACAGCAGCACTATACCCAGACGTACTTTTGTTATCCTCGTGCCACTTGGATGTTTGGGATTTGTGCTGCTGAGTACTTCCACCATGATCTCTTCCCCTCCCCTTTTCACCAAATCCACCTCTTCCCTGTACCCCTGGGAGTTATCAGAGGTTGCCCTTCTTATTGACCTCACCTGCTTTCCCAAGTCCTCCACTCAATCCCGCTCAATACATTGGTCACTTTCACCAACTTCTTTGCACTTACGATATTTATGTTCCATATACACCGATAGTTCTAAGTAAGGCGACCTTGTTGACTTCAGCTTCACTGCCTGCTGGTCAATGTTTAGCGGTCGTCTTCCGGCTCAGTTTAGCATTTTCTTGGCTAAATTGGTCATGAGTGCTCAAGTGGTTGCACTGTACTTACGCACTGACCAGTTTCACTTCCTTGCTTTGGAATTCTATAGTAGGCACCAAGTCCTCAGCGATCGATTTCTATTCTTCTCACCCTTCGAGCAGGGTAGAAATTCCTGAGGGATTTCCTCCTCTCATTCATCGCCTTCTTCATCTCACAATCACTCTATTTTATTTCTTTGACTTCCTGAACATGTTGGTATCATAGGGAACGACCAAACCGATGCTGCCACAAAACTTGGTCTCACCGGCAATTTTTCACCCCACAGGTGAAAAAGACACCCCTCTCTGTGATGTCCTGTCTTGAGCAAGCATGAAAGTTCATTCTGCTTGGAACATGGAGGGGACTCACAATAAATTTCATGCTGTTAAGGATACCGCTACTACCTAGACCCTGGACTGCATAAAGTTCTCCTTATCCATCTGAAACTTGGTCATGCTAAAGACTTATTCAGAAGACTTGCTGAGTGGGCTAACCCTCCCCCTCTGAACTTCCTGTCGACATTTATCGCTTTATCACCAGTTTCATCCTCTCTGCTGCCCATTCTTTCATTCCCCTCTTCTCTGGTTCTCCTGCTCACTGTTATGTCCCGTGGTGGACTGACGACATTGCTACGCAATCTGCCACTGTAAAGCAGCCCTATGCCATTTTGAATGCTGTCCATCCCTGGTTAAATATTATGTTTCAATACCTCCAAGCATGAACCCGCTGATTTGTTCTTTCAGCTATTGGGATTCCTGGAGAAGGAAAACATACATTTCTTTTCTCACCAGCAGTACACCATTGGCCCATGTTTATGATCGAATTCATCAGGTCCGGGGAAAGTGTTCCTTTTCTTCTTTCTCTTCCCTGAACAGTGAACCTTGTTTTCTCACCGAGCCGATGGCCGTGGCTACCGCTTTAGATTGCCACTTTGAAGATGTCAGCAGTAGTTGCAATTACGATCCGAGGTTTATAGCGGCCAAACACCTTGCTGAGGAGCTTCCTCTGACTTTTATCTTCAAAACCTTGTGACTCTCTATTTCATTTTTGGGGAACTTCTTTCTGCATTGCGCGCTACTCGCAACACAGCTCCAGGAACTGATTGCATCCACATCTAGATGCACAAGCACTTGTCAAACTTTTTGAACTGCACACTCTTGTTTCTGGCTTTTTCAATACCATCTGGTGTACTGATCCCATCCCATCGGCCTGGGAAGAGACCATATTCTAAAACCTTATTCTAAAACTGGGTAAAGATTTTACCATCGCCTTGACCCAATGCTCTAACCAGCTGCGTTTGTAAAGTTTTCGAGCACATTGTGAACATTTTAGGTAGTGGCTGAAATAGCAGTCCTTTTTTACTCCCATTTAGTGCGAGTTCCATTGCGGTCATTCCACTATCGCCATCCCACCAGGTATTGCTTGAGTCAAGCCTCCAAGACGCCTTCCTTCTCCAGCAAGATGCCGTGAGAGTGTTCTTTGACTTAAAGAAAGCTTAATTACAACTTGGCACCACAACATTTTAAATGTTTTCCATGACATCATATAATGTGGTCGTCTGCCTTGCTTAGTCCAGTTGTTCCTCTTACCCGCTTATTCTGGGTTTGCGTCGGGTTGGCTTTATCTCCTTGATTTTTTCAGGAAAATGGGATTGCCCAAAACAGTCTGAGCACTAACCTGTTTATTGTTGCCATTAATTCTAGATGATCCTACCCTCTCCATTACTTCATACCTTTTTGTTGACTACCTTGCAATTTTTTTCTGTCCTATCACCTAGTGGTAGCAGAATGCCAACTGCAATTTTCCGTTTTTTGTTTTGAGTCTTGGGCTCATGCACACAGTTTTCGTTTTCTCCTAACAAAGACTGTACGTTCAGTTTAGCTGTAAGCGTGCTGTCCACCCTGACCCGATCCTCTCTTTTGGTGGCGCTCCCATTGCTGCTGAATTTGAGGTCTGCTTTCTTGGCTTCATCTTTGACCAGTGACATCTGGCTTTCCCATTTTTGATATCTTATTTCACGTCGTAAAGCGTTCGACCTTCTTTGCATTTTAAGTCACCCCGCGGAGGCGGGTTGCAACATTCTACTCACCTTGTACACAACGCTCGTTTGCTCCCGATTGACATACGCTTCGGTAGTCTTTACCTCAGCGCAGAAATCCTATTTCCTTTACCATGTTCACTATGCTGGCATTTGTTTAGCGCTTGGGGCCTTTCACATGTCTCCCATTGATAACATTTGTGCAAAGAGTGATGATCTCCTTTTCTACCACCTCCTTGACAATCGAAATTGCCATTATGTTGCACGTTTGCGAGCTTCCCCCATCTAACCCATCTGAGATCACCCTTCTTAACGACTTTGCCTGCTTTCTCAAGTCCTCAACCCAACCTGCTAAATACATTTGCCACTTTCATCAACTCTCATCACTAACAAATCCTATGTTCCAGTTTTCAGCGATGGTTCTGAGCTCGGTGACCTTGTTGGCTTTGGCTGGTGGGCTTCTAGTGGTCGACTCCCCGCGGAGTTTAGCATTTTCTTGGCTGAATTAGTCATGATTGCTTCAGCGCTTGCCCTGTGCCTGCGCACAGATGCACTCACTTCCTAGTACTATGTTCCAACTCTTATAGTGGGCTCCAGGCCTTTTGCAACTTTTACACTACTCACTCCTTGGTCTCTCTCATTCATCACCTTCATCTTTATGATCTTCAAAACCATTCTACTCTATTCCTCTGGGTCCCCTTGTCATTTGGTATCATTGGGACTGATTACCATGGTTGCTGCCGCGAAGCTCTGTCTGACAGGTCGCTTCTTCACTAAATAGGTCCCTCCCAATGATGTCTTGTTGTGGGCAAATGTAGAAGTTTGGTTCGCTTTGAACCATGAGTGGCTACTACTCGCAATAAACTTTGAGTTATTAAAAGTACCACCATATCCCATACCTTTCCTGTTTCATGCCTCGGTTCTATGAGGTTCTCCTTATCTATTTACAACTCGGTCACACTCAATTTTTTTATTCACACTTACCTCGTGAAGAGTTTTCCCCCACATGTGCCCTGTGCAGCAATCCCCTTGCTGTTCTTCATATCTTGGTCGACTGCCCCTTTCTTTCTCCCTCAACCGTTTTTTCTTCTTCTTCCTCCTTTTTTTTCCCTTCTCAGTTCCGGAGACTCTTTAGTTTTTCTTCTCTACTCCTCCTCTCCACCTGCACTTCGCCGACTTCTCGCTGTGGCAAAAATTGAGCCCTGGACACCGAGTCATCCGAAAATTTCAGTACTGACAACCTCAAATGGTCTGGAATGGAAGGTGATCTATCCACTGTCAGCCAGTTGGTTTCCCATACTCATCTGTTGTTCCCAGGAAAAGGATCACCTATTCCCTTGGTTTCATTCCCCCGCCTTTTTCACCTTTCAATGTCCCTCCTCCAGTGGAACGTTAATGGTGTGCGAACTTGATCCCTCAAACTCTAGTGTCTTTTTTTAACGTTTCCCCATTTTGGGTCTGTCTTCAGGAGACCAGCCACCAATATGACAAATTATTTTCACTTTACGGGTTATGATATTTTTTATCGAGACATTACTCCTGACCAGTTCTGCGGAGAAGTACTGGTTTATGTGCGGCAGGATTTGCGGCAGTGAAACTCAGTTTGCCATTGCACTGCTGGCAGTGGCTGTCATGTGCCATTTGCCCTGGCTAGTGATTGCTGAATTCAATGCTTCTTCATATTGTAAACGTAAAATTTTTATAGGATACTCCCTTTTCGTAGTGGTTCCCCTGTCGAAAGATTAATCTATGGAATAACAATAGAAAACCTATAATTTCCTCTGCATAGTATTGAAGAACCTCATATACTCCGTGAGTTTCTATATCATGTATAATCTACCCTTTGCCTAAATTCTTTGCTGATGATTATTAAGAAGGTGTGGGTGCATTGTAACAGCATTGATCCTGGACAGAGGGTCTGTTACTGGCGTTGATAATTATTTTAAAGTTTGTATTCATGGACATGTATTCACAGGATGTGCATCACAACATCTTATTTAGCAAATTAAAAGGCTATGACAAACATGCTAAAAATAGCGCAATATTTCACAACTCAAGTTATCATCATTCAATCTGCATCTTCGGCAAGAACAGCAGATTTGTTCAGCTAGGAAGAAGAATGGGCTGGAGTAGACAACAACAAGCTGCGCGCTATAAAAGATACAGTCAGAGTATGGACAACTTCTTTTTCTGAAGTCGGGAAGAAAGAAATGATGCTGGCACGGTTACAGATAGGATGTACACAATTCTCCCACGTGTTTCTACTTTGTAGGGAGTTTCCACCTTGGTGTCCTGCATGTAATATTCAGGTGTCAGATCATGATGTCTTGGTAGATGCCCACTTTACGAACCTCTTTGCAGAAGGTGCCTCCTGCGTCTCACCTCTCCAAAATGCTGAGAAGCCATGTTCATACCATTCGTCATGTTTTTAGGTTTTTAAAGCTGTCTGGTCTTGACCAACTTATGGCCATTTAGGTTATATGTTTCTGTAGGCGCCATATGACAAGCCTTCGGGCAGTTGGTGCGCCTCTCAAAACCAAGTAGCTACCAACCTACCTCAAAAATAGCTATAAGATGGTTATTTTCATGCACTGCATAGACACAGGTGAAAGTCAATACTGATTCAACCCCCCCCCTATAGTTAACAAGTTAGGCACTGTGATTGCAGAAAACAAACAAGGCATATGAGAAATACTATTGTGGAAACAATTCTCTGATAATGGATGCCGACAGTCATTGACTTTACAATGCTTTTCAATACCCTCTTGTATTTTGATGGGAACAAGATTATTTTACCATTCACTTCAACGTTTCCTAAGTTGAGACCAACAAAAAATGGCTGTCATGAACTTAATGTTTTGACATAATAGTGTGTGGTCGATGTGGGTTTCTCCTCATGATGACCCTGGCAGTAGGGCCTTATGGTGGGAGGAGGAGACTTTGCTGCTTGCAGAATGCCCACATTTCCATTTCTCCTGCCCTGCTCAGTTATTTCTTCACTGCGCCCTGCAGCTACTGGTGGTAGGTTTTCAGCGAATGGGGGTGTCGTTGACCTCTCCTGGGGCGCTAGTACCAAGTGAAAACCTAGTGACTCAGATGAGGAGTTGCAGTACCGTGAGGTACTCCCACAGAGCCTAAAAGTCCAGAGGTATGGGAGGGGCAAGAGAATTCCTGGTCGAGTCTTTTCTTGCCTCTTCACTTGCCAAAATTAAGTTTGTTTACTGGCCTTACATTTAAAGTAATGAATCCCCCTCACTGGGGTTAGTGGTCTTTATGCTCTCTCTTTTTAATCATGATCAAAACTTGAGCAACTCCCCTAGGGACTGTTAGCACCCATCCAATCTCACCGCCACTATTTTTTACTGCAATGGACCCAGCGCTTAATGCTTCGTCTGGGTTTAAGGGCTTGCCAATTAGTAATATTTCCTTGGCTTGCCCCAACCCGTTTACTGATCATACGTGCTTTTTTGTCACCAAACTCAGTAGTTTAGTGATTGTATGTAAATAGAATAAACTAAATGTAAAACATTTTGTATGAATTCACAAATTTAGGTAATGTTAATAAAATTATAGCTTTACATTGGAAATTAAAATTTTTATTCTGCTAATGCTATGAGGATGTGCAAGCAAAAATTTGATTTTTACATTTACATTTTTGGGGCCTCTTTTACACTTGTTAGGGACCAGGTCTTCCATAACTCGTAAGAAGGTACTACTGTAATCATATAGTCTACGTATGATTTCTTTTGACACTGACTTTAAAACACAGGAAAAGTTGTCTTATAAGATGTGCATGAAAAAATAATTGGGATTGGTGAAAAGCAAGGTCAAAACCGGCCAATAAAATGTTGGAAAAAATTTCTCAGAAAAGTAAAAAAGCAACTTTTATAGGAATTTATTTTCTGATAAAAATAAGCAAGAATATACTCTGGGCTCTCAGACTACACTGAGAAAGTATCGATGCTTGCAGAAGAATCGATATCAAAGCTTTTGGGCCCCTAGCTAATGTGGGCCTTAATGCCTCGCATTGGCTGCATTGGCATAGTTCGCCACTGATGTCATCGATCTTTGTCACCTAACTAGGTGGAACGGGACAGAGTGCGAAGAAACCAGTGGGTTCATCCTCACCTTCTCCACGTTGAACTTACCCCAATTTGTCAAAGTGACCTGGCTTAATCTTCTATTATGCCTCTTTATGTAAAACCCCTTCGTTGTTTTAACTGCCAAGTTTTGACATGAGCAGTCTTGCTGCTCTACCCCTAAGTTGTGCGGCGTTGTGGACTCCCTGACCACTCACCAAAAATAATATATTTCTGGCCCACATTGCACAAAATGCACTGACCGCATCTAGCCTTGTTTTCTAGTTGCCCCAAGTGCCAGGATGAGAAAGTCACCGAGAAGATCAGTGAGACTTGCAATCTTTCTTTGTCAGACGATCGCTGCCTGGTTTTCTGAACACCTCAACCCATTTTATGCTTTTGTCGTTTCCGCAACATTGTTTTCTGTTGCTTCTCTCCCTCGCACCTGCTCTACTGCTACTCATACCAGTTCCTTGGTCACCCAGACTACCTCTTTTGTCCCCTTCCCAACTCCCCAGTCCCCTTTAACTCCCAGACTTCCCCCTTTCTTGGGGTATCCACGACTACAGTTCTCCTTTTTGAGTACCTTGTTGACCAAAACCACCTCATGTGGCACCACACGTGCCCCGGGCACCGACACTAGATATATCAGCCACTAAAGACGAGCTTACTGCTCGGTAAGCCTTCTCCCACATTCTCTACTCCTTATACTGACCTCAAAAAAGTTAAAAAGAAAACCAGAAAGAAAGCACTCTCCCCTCTACTTACTTCCATTCTGCCGCCTCATACCTTAATGGAATTGCAATCGAGTACGTCCCAGGTTACCTCAGCATACTCGAGGGATGCAGCCTCTTTTCACGATCAAGAGGCAGCATCCTTCTTGCTATTCATACCTTGTTTGTGGCCGCACTTGTTTCGTTTTCCTTTCTCCTTCAGGCGGTTGCAATAACGTGCCACATCCCACGTCACATTATTCTGCTCTCTTTATTTGCTTTCTGGCAAATATCTCCATCTCCAAGACCTACTAACTGAACTCCTTTCTTGCTTCCTCCTCCATGGGGACAATGCCCATCACATCACTTTGGGCTCTCCTTGTTACACCTCCCACGGTATGGTTGTGGAGTGTCTCACTTCCACCCTGGATAGCTGTATCCTTAACAACGGATCTCTACCCACCTTTCGACCGTGCATCGTACTTGGAATGCAGCAGCTCTCTCTCTCTCTCTCTTTGCAGTACTGCTCTGGTTTTAGTTGTGAAATGGTCCATCCACCCGGACTAATGTGGGAGCGATTATACTTCCTTTCCGTACACCTTCACCATTGTAGAACTCTCCCCCAAACCCAGTCAATGGATTTTTCTCAAGGTAAGTTGACCCCTTTTCACCAGTTTGGAGTAATAGGACGAACTTACTCCTCTCTCAGACACTGAGGCCTCTTACCGTACCATCCACAATGCTATTCTTTGTCGATTATGCCTGCTTCCTTCTTTCCTCGGGCAAACCAGTCCATTGCGCTGTTCCTTGGTGGAACGATGACTTTGCTTCGTCGATCTGCAATGTTCAGCTTAATACGTCATGTCTTGGTTGATAGCCCCTCATTTCCCCCTTTCTGCCAACAGAGCCATATGCCCACTTCTCTCTCCCCACTTCTTCGTTGCCCTAGGTAACCACCCTGGTACTATCTCACGCTTTTTCTATTTTCCCACCCTCTTTCATCTCTTCAACTGCATCTGTACCCTCTTCCCCCACCTTGTTCAGTGGGTGCCATATGACAAGCCTTAGGCAGTCACCTCACCTTTCCCCACTTACTTATATAATGATGTGCCACAAATTAATTTTATATGATTCGATTCTAAATTAACAATTGACAATAGGTATAATGTAAATTCCTTCCTATTAAAAAAAATTATTCTTCCTCTCCCACACGTATTCTTAAAACAGTCGATAATGTAGTCAAACTGATTCAATTTTAAAACTACAAAAAGTTTTAAAGCAAAATATTTTAAAAATGCGATTTTATTATAATAAATGTTTTCATAATACCTTACAAATCAGAATGTGAACTCCATCAACAGTATACAGAAAAGCTTCATAATCCTATGGAACTAACACCCATATTTCAAATCTTATTGCATACAAACTATTTCAACAATTTCGCTTTTACAAGTGTTGCTTTGGAATTTAGTATAAAATTTATATACCAAGGACATCCATATACAAAATTCTAATTTGTACCTGTGTGATAAAATAAAAAACCTTCGGAAAGTGATATTAATTTATAATTACAAATGTAGCACTTCCTATTAGATAACATAAGCAAATTGTAACACTGGTGGAGAAAATATATTAAAGCTGCTATTTAAATATGGCAAACCATGATGCATGATTTAACAACTTACTGTGCTTATAACGCATGCCAAGTTGAAGACCCTACACATGATATGGTCAAAGAATAAATTTTTCTTCATTAGCAATGGTACAATTGCTTATGTATATTGCCAGATGACATGTTCACCTAAAATTTTATTTTCAAATCACAATCATTACAAATTAATTTAGTGATTGTGAATCAAAAATAAGTATTGGTTGATGAACTACAGTAATTACAAAAACAATTTGGGCGCTGTCCATAGTGAAAAAATTTACATTTACAGTAGTAATATCAAGTACAAAAGTTATAAGTACAATTATCATTGATCAATACCGAAAAAATAAATCCAAAATGTTCGAAAGATGTTTAAGATTCATTCTTTTTAAGCCAAAAGTGTACTGCGATTAGATGAACGTCATCTTTTTGCATGACAACAAATGTTGCCATACTTGTAACATTTTTAATGATCTATATATCTAAATACATTTCTACTTATTCTGCAACTCCAAGTATACATCAATAGGGCTATACTACATTTCAATACATTATTGTATTCAAGTTTATACTAAAAATTTATAAGCATATGCAGTTGATATGTAAAAACATTTCTGATTGCAAATGTCAACCAAGTCTTCTACCCACAGAACAATCAAGGGATTTAGAAGTGTCTATAAGTTAGTAGCTATCATTTAAATTATGATTGAAATTACATCTTAATGGTATTCAATATCATTTGGTGAATTATGAAAGTGAACATTGTTCAGACATCTGGGAAAAAAGATGTGCTGCAATTTATAAAAAATAAAACAATCTGAGCTTGTAACTGAATATAAAACACATGCAAATGCATGAAGACATATGAAATTAGTCATCTACAATATTTGTAGCTTGTCATTAATCCTGGTCACGGCACCACACAAGAAGAAATGTTTATTGCAATGTAAGAGAAGAATTCAGACTACAAAGTATATTGAAAAATATGAATTGCCTAAAATTTCATTTTGAAAAGTGAAAACGAGATAGTAAAGATCTTAAGTTTAGTTTTATGCGAATTTACTGCTTTGGTATTCATGTGTTATTGACAATTTCTTGCTCAATGTAAAAGCAGTTGACATAATTTATCACTTCAGTTTTATAAAACAACAATTTAGCCATCCCGTGTCATTCTGTGGATAAAAAAAAAGGTCATGTATGATATGAAGAATGTTAAGAGTTTTAATAATTGTAATTACTATCACAACTCTCAATATGCATTGTTATTAACAATTTGTAAACACAGCTGATTAACCATGCACAATGGTTGTTGAAGTATTACCGGCATGTGATACTTCATAACCAATTAGAGCTATGATTTAAAGTTTTACATATCTGTAAACTTATTAAATTTACAAATCTGTTGCGAACTAGAATATTTGTAGATTTACAAATGTCACAGCATTTCAACAATTTAAACAATTCATTGTTTGTTTTTCATATGCTAATTGCCATAACATTATATTAACAGTATACATTCACAAAGTTTCTCTACTACTTTACACAATGAAGTAAGAAAAATGTCAATGCATAGAGTCGTATTCACCATTTAACTTTTTAGATTCTATTAATGGTAAATTTTAAAATGTCAAATGAGGCTACTATGTTGCAAATTACGCACTTCCAAATGTTGACTTAGAGGAAAAACAATGTGATGCAGAAATTTGAATTCTAATCATTATATGATCATAATCTCCCTCCACATGTACAGCTGATAACACTACTGCATGATTTCATCACCATCGAATAAAATATGCATAACCCAAATATAAAATAGTGTAATCGCTCTTCGGCCAAAAAAACAACTCCAAACAAGTTACAATTATCAACATTAATAATTACATTTAAAATGTGTATAAAAGTTCAAAAAAACTGTTATTACATAGTGAAAAAACTGCTATTCCATAGTTTTAAAAACCAGCAGTGATTATTTTTCTTTCTAGTAGCATAGCAAATTCTGTGTGACCCCCCCCCCCTTTTTTTTTGCCACTACTGTATATGAATTTCTAGAAGGCAGGATTGAAGATCTAGCATCTGTCCAATTTCCCTGTTGATATTTGTGGAATATTTTGCAGCAGCGACAAGCAAAATATCCTGCCCAGTTTTTTTTTCGTGCAGTTTTATGGACACAGACAAAAACACTACATAATTGCAGTTAATGGGAGAACTTCCTCTGAAAAAAATCTCTTCAAGGGAGTCCAAGATGATTCAGTCATCAAGAATGCCATCCATGCCAACTCACAATGTTTTTGCCCTTTTCAGTAGCTCCTCTATGAATTTCTGCAATTGACAAAAAATAAGGAAAAAAAATTATCTTGACAACCACAAAAAAACTTGAATGGCAATTTCTTTGCACTAAACATGTGTAAATTTAAAGACATTGAATTTAATGCAATTGATAAAGAGAGCATTTAAGAAACTATCGCCACATGTGAGACAAATTTGGTTTTAATTAAGAGAATCTCAAATGGCAGCTAATGGTAGCTATTGACTCGCCCATGTGGTTCCCAAATGACATGAAACTTATTTAGCTGGTTCATTAGAAATTAATGAATCTATTCTTTATGTGTATCCAAAAGGTTATCATAGATAAACAGCAGTAAATGTCACATTATGCAATATGAAATGTGGTAAACTATTTAATTGATAAATTAAAATTATAGAATAAAAGAAATGCTTAGAAATAAGTTTTGCTTTCTGTCTTTCTGGTCTGTGAAATAAATTTTTCCTATTTTTTTACCGTTCTGCAAAAGTAGATGCAGTAGACTTTCAATTATTCCGGGTGGTCAAGAGAAAAATTGACCCGGATAAAAAATAATCACAAATAATCGTTGTTATTGTATTATGTACAGTCGAATGCAAAACTTCTTTACATTTTTCATCCACAAATTCAATTTTACTGGCCTGTACAAGCATCGAACACTTACGAGGTAGCTTCAAAAAGTTCCGGGACTGGTGCTGATATTTCCACATATAGTGACTAGAAGACGTTTTAAACACAACCACCCTCAAAGTACTGTCCTTCCGCAGTTACACACT
>JAQIWH010006784.1:0-12335 GCA_034695005.1 Cryptops parisi
TTAATTTTAAATATAGAGTTTATATGTTTATATTTAAAATTAAGGGCCACGGAGTGGCCATAGACGGAGTGGCGGAGTCTATTGACGGAGTGGCCAATAGACCCTTCTATAAAACGAAACGACCTTATAATATAATATAGATAAGGTCTATATTATAATATATTATAGATTTCTGATAAAGTCTATATTATAGACCTCAATTTATGTGATTGTTACGCTTTGCAAAGACATCGTATCAATCGAAAATCGCGCATATCGAAATAATAAAATGGGAAAAAATACAGTGGACAATTTGAAAGCAAGCGCCAACATTTGTTCTACTAATGTCGTGCGCATTATTTCAGAAAAACAGCAAGTGCGGAAGTTTTTAAGGTTACCCTGACACGCAAATTTGTTGTGGCAAGCCACGGACAAGTGGACAAATTTGTAGACAACTGTATAGAGTCAGCTTCTTGCATACCAGTTTTCATTAGTTGTCACAGTTGTCAACAAATTGCTATAGTTGCCATACCTAGTAGTATTTACTAAAATTGCGCCATTCTTGCGTATGACAAGGCCTTTTGTCATTAATGCATCGCACAGAATCGTATAATATATAAATTTGATGGAATATAACGTACATTTTATGAAATATATTTGTATAACGAACACTTTATGAAATATAACGAATATTTCATCGCATAATAACGAAATTGCATATGAAAAAATGACATAAATCGAAGACATAATGCACATTTGAATGAATGTTTTCTTTTATTTTCAATGAAGTTTTGGGTTTAAAATGTATGTCTTATTTGTTGATTAGTAAGTATGTTTCTGATCACTGGATAATGGTGGATTAAGCCGTCAGGCTTAGTACAAATGAATTATCAATAATGACAAGTCGGCATTCAAGATATATAATTCTCGTTTTACTTTGGTTCCCACTCGTCATAAACATGAGTTTAATTTTGTGAAACTTGTCTTCTCTATTTTCTATTAAGCACGAACGCTTTTAATTATTCGGTGGACATTAATTAGTTTCAACTGAAAAGATCGCTTAATAAAAATAATCGTAAGCTTCGCCGAAAAGGCCAATTCATTGCCAGTTCTTTTGGTCACATGTGTACAAATTTTTAATCTTGTGTCACCGCCATTGTCGTTTCGAGAAAAGACTATACCGTGGAACCCTTTTCATTAATTATTATCAACGTTCGTCGTAGCAGCAGTACAAGTTGATGAAAATCAATTCTCATTACGAGAACATAATGTATAAAAATAGGCACAGAGCGTTAAGCCTCGTGGGCGTTGTAAAATTCCTCACTAGTCCGAAGGCTATGGCGAGAATTAGATACAAAAGAGAAAAGGGTTTGTTGTCTCTTACAAAGAGAGGGTATCGATTATCCTTTAAGGAACACCAATTACGAGGGGGGAAATTATTGTTTACCCTTTGGCTAAGGTCGCAGGGAAAAGTGTAGTGGAAAGTACCACGACCTTTGTACACTTTTAACTCACTTTTACTATGTTTGGTTGGGAGGCATGAAAATGAATTATTAGCTGCCGCTCTTCGTGGGGCTTTTATGGGCTTAACCAGTAAATTGGAAGGATTAGGGAAAAATCGGTAAAATAGTTATCGTCTTGCAGGCTGATAAGCTTTGATAGAGATATCACACTAAGCACTATAATTACTGTTTGATAGTGGTAAAAATTGTGTTTGTATTGCAGTGTTTGTGGTGGTGCGATTGTGCGTTGTGATCGTTCGTGTATAAAATCTGGAATTTTGAACGAAATAGTTGACTTAAAGTTTAGCAAACACCTAGTTTAAGGTAAAGTTAAAGTGTGTGAAATATTAATATTGTGCAAAACTGAATAATGAGTTTTTATCGTTCAATTTTCAAGTGCGAAATTCGTTAATATTTTGAACTTTATTTTATTATAAAAAAATTGCATTTAACCTCTTTTATTTAACTTATTCTGAGGTCTAAGTGTGGTTCAAAATCTTTGAGCTCTCTTTTTGGTAGGTTTTTAAAAAGAGAGCTCAATTTTTAACCTACAGAGCTGAAAGTCTGAACATAGGTTGGAGTCGTGGAACATTTTGTTTTGTCAAATTTAGACTGATCAATGTCCAGTCAATTCTGAGATTTTGTCACACGAAGAGTCCGTTTTCCCGAACAAGCGTTTGCTGATGACACTTTACACTAAAATATTAGTGTTTAAAGGCATATACGAAATTGACATAATTCGAGGACTTTGTATATAGCAAGATTTCGATTTCTGCGAATTCCTAATATCAATTAGGAAACGCAAGAAAGCTTTCCTGATGCTTGTTATAGGTTAAAAGTTTGATATCATTCGACTTTAAGGTGCACGAGTGACGAAATGGGATTTCGTCACTTTATGTGAATTGCGACATTTTACTATAATGCCAAGTTTCCATGGAACGTCATTCTCGTATAAACCGAGGACCTACTTTAAAATGCAATACGAAGTGTAGCTTCGATTAAAAGTCGTGACGACAAAATAAAAGCATAGCTTTAAAAAATAATAATTTTTCATACATTTCATTTTCATACATGTATGAAAAATAATTTTTTTATAAAATTGTATGAAAAATGGAGCTGTATGAAAAATAATTTTTCATACAGCTTTATTAATGAAAAATATCGTTATTAGACTATTTTGTGCAGGCATTGCACAAGACAAGGAACTAAATTGTGAAGTTTTTCCGCTTTATGGGAATTTTGACACGAGCAAATTTTCGGTTCAGGCAAAGTTTCCGCAAAACGGAACCGTTGCATAGAATCGGGATCGAGGACCCGCTTTTTAAAATTTTAATAAACAAAGTGAGGCTTCGATTAAAAATTATGCCAGAATAAATTGGTGTGCAGTTTTAAAAATATAATGAGTTTAATGAAGCTGGACGAACATATTTTTTTTACATTCATATTTTTCGCTACATTTTCAGAATTCGTTTAACACGGAGCTGATGTTGTTAGCCATACTCTTTAGGATCAGCGTCTATAGTATGAGAGATTCAATGACGCATTCCGCTACTGGAAGCTTTTCGGATCAATTATTTAGATTGGAGTCTCTGCGTTCAAAGTTACGTCAAACGTAACTTCACATTGTATTTAGTAATTCCCTTAGTGTGTGTGTGTGTGAAGAAAGAGAAGGGGGTAGTATATTAGGTACCAGCGTCACTCGGCACCCACTAATCACCCAAGTTACAAATCCAATGATCGATTTTGGTCCAAATTTTGTTGCTCTTCCGGCTGCCTAGTTTCCGCTTTCCCGGTTTTCGAGATCTCCTAGTCTACTTCAATAACAAGATCTCTCTGGTGAAAAAGTGTGTTTCTTGTACCGTGTACTGGAAACCTTTTACAGTATTTTTCGTATCCGTCGAGAGATTGATGTCTCTGCTTTAGTAGGTTTTCATTGATTTTATTTTATTTTTATTACTTCTTTTTCTTTTTGTCTTAAGGGTGTATCATAAGTTCAATTTTTTTTTTCGTATGACAGTGAAGTATGAGTCGAGAATCAAAATTGAGAGGAAAGCAAACAATGACTTTGAAGTGTTTGGTGGGGCTCCAAATGAAAAAAGAAAGAAACAAAATATAGGATATAAAGTAAAAGTTGACAGGTTTATGAAAGATGAAAAGGTGATATATATATATAAGTAATGCAGGGTGAGTCAAAAATATGGTTTCATGGACATATCATATAGGCTATTAACGACAATTTATTTGAGTTTTGGATGTAATAACACTTGCATAATGATTTTTACGATGGTGGTATTCGCATTGATTTCGCATTGTTCACAAACCGGAAATCGCATTTTCACATCGGAAACTACGAGTTGTAGCTACTAAATCATAATTAGAAAGTTGTAGGCAGTGTTCCATACAATTAGAATTTACTGTCATTTCTTGTATCTCCAATAATCCAACTGAAATAAAAACAATAATGATTATAATGCAGGATGCTGCTACAACTGCTTTTCTGCAAGTCACTGATACTATGCAGGGAATTGTTGTTATACATATTCATATTAGTATTTATAAAGAACTGAAAACTGAAAAATTGTTGTAATTTTAATCACTATTGTTTGATCAACCGTGCTTTTGACTCGCCCATTGTATTCCTACATACATGCATACTGTACACGTACATATTATATACGAGATCCAGTTATTGATTGTTTGCATAAGCAGAATGACTAAAATTTAGATTAATGGTGCAAGTCGAAACAATTTTAGAAGTAGTTTCGTTTTTGTTAGTATCTAAAAAGAATGTTGCTGTTTGTGGTCAGTGTTTTTTCTACCACTCGTTTTTTGCCAACGTTCCATTTATCTTGGTTTCTTGAGGAAAAGGATTTTTGAAACCGACTTATGGCCTGTGACCCTCTTTGGTCAGCGCTTGAAAATTATCCGATAACGACTTCCTGGGTTCCTTTGGATTTGCTAGTTCACGATGAAAAACCATTCGGGTGTGTGTTTTTTATATCTTATTTTTCGGAAACCAGAGGCCATCAGGTGGTAGTAAAGATAAGGAGTGATCCTAAGGGGTGGTTCGAGACCTATCGAGATTAGACTTAAATTGAGACGAAAAAGGAGTATTTTCTTCGCTTTTACTTTTGTTTTCCTGCTATTTTCAATTTTAAATGTTTCATTTTCTTTTCCTGGTGTCGTGGATTGATTTTTTTTGCTATCACGATCATAGATCGGTTGAGCCATCCTGTACATTTTCTCCTTGCTTTGAACTGTCACACGAAATGAAGAAAGACGGGAGTGAGTTTTAACCTAACCGATTTTTCTAACACTTGTTGCAGAAAGCAGTTTCTATTGAAAGTTTGAAAAATGTAATTAAGTCTAAGGTATATGGTGCTTAAGTCAGAGTTTTACACTTTGATGAAATACAAAGATTCTAGGTTTAGCGGTTTTCGAGATTTTTAACATCGATAGTTCAAAAAATTAATACGCATACCGGATATCGCAAACTGTCATATAGTCAATTAACTTGTTCTTGATGTCTGCTTAAAGGCCATTATTTTCAATGTCAACGTCAAAATAATTTTTATATTAGCTTACAGTATTACGGATATTATAAAATTTCAAAGTTTTTTTATTTAATTTTAGCTGTATGCCCGTCAAAAATGACGGGAGGCAATTGAGTCAACATAATTTCATTGATTCAACTCATGTTCCTTCGTAGCATTTGTTCGAGTTAGTGTTTTATGTTTACTTTATACTCATTACTTATTGTTTATGTATGTGTTGGTATGGTAACACATTTTATTATGTTATGTTCACTTTTATTTTCAGTTGTTGTCATGGAAACATTCTGGCACGGAGATAGGTACAAGGACAGAGACTCTTAGGTTTTGTATTGTTTATAATATATATATTTTTTAAAATTGACAATAAATGGAAGAAATCAAATTTTTACATGTTATATTACTACTAGATGGGTCTCCTGTGCAAAAGCACGGAACGTTAAAAGAATAGGTTTTGACGTTCTTTATTTCAATTTGCCGTCCATCGGGAAAAGTTGGGTTACTTCAGTGCCGATCGACTACTAATGGCTAGCTCTATCGACTACTCACGTCTAGCTCTTTGTTTTTCCCGCTCATTTGTTTCTCCCGCAATGCAATGTGCGACCGTCGGGAGGCGCGTGTGCAGTGCAAATGCGCCTCAGGCTCATGCAGTGCTAACTGGGGCGTCGCAAAGCTTTCTGGGGGTGTTACAGAAAGTGTTTTTTATATAAAGAGACTAGGGTGGCGTAAAATTCCCTTCACAATTTTAAATCCGAAAACAAGTTCAATTCACTCCCAATTATTTTTTGGAGTGAACTTGTTTTGTTTTGTTTTCTTCTTTGCAAAGTAAAATACAAACGTGGGAGTTTTGAAGATGTCACAATATACGTTGAAGAAAAAATTAAAGTTATGGTTCTCTTGTAAAACATTGTTGCGACATTTTCTAAGGATATTTAACGTAAAAAAATTCTTCTTCTAACCCATTATACTCTTAATTATACAAAGAGCACTTAAACAGTATGTCAACGCAAAGGATATATTTTGTAAATAACTTCATAAATATCTCCAAGAAATGCACTTTGTTATTAATTTAAACATATACAGGGTGTCTCAGCCAAGGCTTACCAATTTTATACTTGAAACGCCAATATAATAAAAGATTTTGAGTTTTGGATATAATAGCGTCTGGAGGATTTTTTTTTCGAATGGTGCTATTTTCATTGACTTTGAAATTAATTTTCAATAAATTAGCATTGTTAAATTTTAAGCAATGCGTCGTAGGTATCAGGTCATATTTAGAAAGTTGTAGGCAATAACTCAAATTAGGTTAGGTTAGGTTCTCACAGTCGGTTCTCAGTGAGAGAACCGACTGTTGTTTCATTTATGTCTAACAATCCAATTTTAAAAAAAAAATTATCTACTAATAGCGATTACAACACACTATAATAATGCAGAAGCTTCATTGCATACAACTTTTGCTATGCAGTTATAATTAGAAATAGCCATTAATTGGGCATTCGTAAGTGAATCGAGCAGCGCAATAAAGATGACGCGAAAGCTCCCCCCGATGGTTGTTTCCACGCAGTGCTCAAACGTATAACAGAAAAGCCTAATCCGCCAGCAACGCTTTTCTTTTAAAGAGTTTGGATGGAAATACAAATTAAGAGTTTTTAAATAATTATCTTACAAATAAATTAAAATGATAGTTCGATGTAAATTCAATAATTTATATCAAACAGGATAATATGTTTATTTTAATTATGTAATTCTAACAATTTGCAATGTTGAGATATTAATGAATGAACGCGATTCTCTGCAAAATAAATAAGTATCTTGCTGTATTAAGTTACATAACCGCAATAATTAAGTTGCAATTTAGTTGTAACATATTTTCTTGGATGAACGTTAGTTTTGAGAAATTATATTTGAGTGTTTCAGCCATTGTACTGTACTTTAGTATTATAAGATTCGTATAAAAAAAGAGTTCAAATTTAAACCGGACGTTTATTTAAAATTTTTGTATTTAACAAATCCGGTTCAAATTAGAACATATTTTAATACGGAACCATGGATTGTTAATAAACTAATTTTTTTATAGATTTTTGCTTTAAACGTTTTAACGCGATTTTCATTCAACAAAAATTTTTTTTAACCCTAATTTCATTTTAACACGCTTTATATTAGCTTTACCTATGAGTAATTTTGTAACTTTGTGATTATGTGCGTGAGCTAGGAATTAAATGTATCCTACCTTTACAGACGTTTATGATAGTATACTGTATCGTCTACTGGACCAAAAAATGGCAAAAATCGAACATAATAAAGTGAGAACCACATAAATTGAAAACTGCATAAGTCAATGTAATATGCATAAATGTAATAAAATTGCTTGAAATTGAAAATGGATTTACTCAAAACTCACATAAATCGTATATTGTAATACTCAAAGATAGCAAAAATATAAATTGGCATAAAGTGATACCGTATCACTTTCACATTTGACTGACAATTGTTGCCATAATAATATTATGTATGGTTTTTTTTCTTCATGGGACATACTTAAATAAATAAATAAATTAATTAATTAATATAAAGCGTATTTTTAAAAAGCATTTTTAATGTATATTACTTGTTTACTTTTAAAGCGAATAACACATCTTGGTTGACATTCTTAATATCAAACGTCACAAAAAGTGAAAATTCACGTTTTATAATATGTTTTATTTTTTTGCTAGTAAAAGATCGAGTATCGATAAAGTGTGACACTTGCTTTTGACATGTTTTTGGTAAATGGATAAAATTTGAAAATTCCGTCAAAGTCCAAACTTAAACGTTCAACTCGAGAATAAAACATAAAAAAAAAGTCGAAGAGAACAACAGCTTGGTTTTTTATTTTTAGCTTTCTGTTGTTTTCAAACCTCTCGTTCACTATTTCTAGCTCAGCATGTTTCTTGTCAGAAATCGGAAACTGGCACACACATGGTACCAAGCACTTTTTTGACTTATTTTCTCTTCTTCCTTTTTCACTCTGTGTTTGTATCCACCTTAGGGGAATTGTTGTGTCAGTTGAGGTGGGCAAGTTACACGACAAAGATCTCTTTCGGGTTAGTACTACTACTGCCAGTACTCCCACTAACAGTAGTAGTAGTAATGGGTAGTAGTATTAGTAGACGTCAAAGAAATTTGCGCTTCACTTGGGTGACTCTTGTGTTTTGCTCCCGGGCCAATCGATTTTGCTATACAGCCATTGCACTTCACAGTCTTGTGAGAACTATCACAGCCGTGTTCTCTATCGTAACAGGGAACAGATTACAGCTTCTCTCAAACCTCTTTATTTTATTTTTACTTTCAAGCCAGTCGTGTCAAATTTTGCACGACTGCACATTTGGGTGTGCTTGAAAAATTGTTTTTAACCACTTCATTTTTTCATATCATTTTTTTTTGGTATGAAAATTGTCGTATTTTTACTTTCTCTTCCGTCCCCCCTCTTTCTTGCAAAACATGACTGTTAAAATCTGTTGTTCATGACTTAGCAAGCTGTCGAGCTTATGTTTAAATTTTTTTTGGTTTCTTTATGAAATTTTAATGGTTGACGATTATATGTATGCATGTCAAAAATGAGCGATTTTTAAGGAGGAAGAGATTTTTAATGGAAAGTGATTTTTACGAGTGGATTTTTTATTTTTATTTGTAAGAAATATGTTTTTTTTAATGATTTAAAAATAATAATAGAGGGCGTTGGAGTTTTGTTGAATAATTACTACTCAGGGTGGAAAAAATTTGGCTTGAAATGAAAAATTGCGTGTAATCTTTTCATTTGGTGAAACGAAAATGAAAATTGTTTATACGAGATAATTTATTTATTTGCTTATTTTGAGAGTATTTGTTTATTTTAAGAGTATTATATATCTGTATTGTGATTTTTGGATCACGCGTTTGTTATGTACCCAAGATTGTTTATGTAACCAATTATGTACTCACTATATGGGTCTTTGACGAGAGATTAAACGTCATTTCACTTCTAACCTATACAATAAGGTACAACTTTCATAATTGCTAAAGGCGAGTGTTGACATTTTGAGCAATTAAGATAATTGGACTAACAAATGAAAGCAAACTAACTTGTTAACAAACAATGTAAAATAAACAACATTAAACCTCATTCCTAGAACAAAAGGATCACTAAATGTTACTGGTTAAAAAGATGTTTTATACATTGAGTATATACGGATTGACATGTATAACTTATACAAGGTGTACCAAACATGTATATACATTGTATATTATACAATGTATAGAATCCAGGCATTCTATAGAATTAGTATTTTATGGAATTCTAAGCCTGGTTTAGGAAATTTTTTAAATTAGCATTGGTATAATTACGTCATGCAAGAGCTTTTAAATTTCAGCTTAAATTTAGACATATTTAGGTTTTTTTATACATAGATAAAACGTTAATTAATGTATACTAATCTTAAATAACCTAAGCAATTGTATACAAGATGTCATTTTATGATTTTCCAAAAGAGGCTAGGCATTTTATGCGATATCTAGAAATTGTATCATATATAAATGTATATTTCGCATATACGTTTGTACTGTGTCTATATTTTTTGTTAAGCGATACACATGTAAGTTTGTTGTTGTTGTTTTTTTAGCGCGGAAAGATTTTACGCGTTAATTGGATTTTCATTATGGTGCTACTTATACTTTGAAAAAGAAATGGTTGCAATTTATTTCCACTGAAGAAGAATCCAATTACAATCATTCCATTGAAGATGGGACTATATACGTACTCGTATATACATACATACATATAAAAACGAAGAGCATTTCATTTTCACGGGATGAAAGAGCTCCTGTCTCTTTTCTTCTCTATCTCATCGTCGGAAGTGAAATTAGATTTCTTTTATTTCCGATTTTTTGTTTCATTCTATAAAAGAAAGGGAATTTAATTGAAAATGTAAGCAGATGCTACTTTTACTCTGAAAGAGATTTTGGTGACAAAAAAAGTGTTCTTTTGTTTTTTTTCTTTTTAGTCGTCTGTCTTTTTTTTTTTTCATAGTTGTAACGCGAGAATCATGTGTTCGACTTGACAAAGTTAAGGATAGTGTTAATCTACGCTGGAAATCAATAAAGTGCGTCAATCAATATACTACGCTAATCAATATAAGGTGTTTGCGTCCTAGTATTTACAAATGTATATACAGGGTGTTCCAAAAGTCTTTGTGCAGTTTTTAAACTTAGATGAAAACTGCACCAAAATTTATGGGATACCCTATATAATATATACAATACATGTATATCATATATAATATAACTTATCTATATAGGCTAATAATATTTTGTTTTATACTAATCTCTTTTAGACTAATACTGTACATTTTTACATAGGCTATGTTTGTTGTGGTTGTCCTAGCAGGTTTTTCTGCTATACAGTACTTCCTTCGCCCGTAACTTCCGTTTTTACTGGTCGATTTTTGATTTGTTAGTTGCGTTGGCATTACTTTGTAAATACCTTAATCTTTCTAAATTACATGTGTTATGTTGGGTAAATGTTAAAAAAGTTAATAATTAGATGACCTTGAAAAGTACATCCAAGGTCACTTCTCGTAACGTGATTGGATAATTCATGGCCGATATACATCACAATAGTCTAACCAAAAATTTCTTATCACCAATAGTTCTCACGAATTTAGTTGTGGTCAGACTTTTGCTTCACTCTGTATATATTCGTACATATATACTGTATAGTCTATGTATATATTTTGTTATTATTATTTTCATCATACAACTCAAAACAGAAAAGTTAAAGCTAAGGGGATAAGTCAAGTACGATTTATACTCCCAATTAAGTTACTTAAGGGTTATGACATCATAGTTATACCGAACACTAAAAAAAACATATATATGATTATAAAAAATGGATATGTCTTATATGTACGGTAATATATGTCCATAAAAAAAACTAAAAAGAACATATATATGGTTTTTATTTATGACCACTTCTTAGTTTAGTTTCTTTTTTTTGATATTATGACATTTGTAACGTTCATTTTTCACAATGTTGAAAATGACCCCGAGGGCTTGGTGCGTATATTTTGTCGCTCAGGTTTCATTTTTTAAAGTTTAGTCTGATTTATGGGTTTTGAGATGTCGATTGACACTTCACGTTGTGCAATGGATGAGTTTCTATTTATAGAATGTGTATCGCCGTCATCAACTTTTGATCCAACCAAAAGTATACTTTTGCAGGAGTTCGGTATCATTGATTGATGTAGCGTGACACTAGTATATACATATACTGTATATATACAGTGGACATACACTGAGTATATATAAATACAAATATATAAAACTTGTGCTTGAAATTAATAAAGAACTTTCATATGCCCCGCAGATGTTTTTTATTCAATATCTTGTTTTGTCATTTTGTCGCTTTTTAGTGTGCTGTTTTGGCATGCATGGTTGGACAATAAGAACTTTAATATTAGAAACGCCCGCAGCCTAGGAGATCGAGGTGGTTTTATATGAAATTTTGGACGTACAAATTCTTGCTATTTATCGTGAAATATGACCTTTCTGTAATATTCTTTTGTATCTCTCCCTTTCCTTTAACGCGTATTTGTGTCGACATTTAGTTTCCTTGGTAACACAGAAAAGTTTTATATTGGTGTCAGGATTGAAACTTGGGTGACAAAAATACATGTAAACTATTGGTCGTACAATTTCGGATTAATTTATCAAAATATTTGTCATCGTCCATTAAAGTTCAACGTTGCTTACCAAGCAACTATGTATATACGATACATAATACACACAATATTTTTATAACATTAAATAGAAAATCGATGGGACACGGAAAATGTTTAATGAAGGACATTGAAATATATTGTAACCAAATTCCGACATTTCATTCAATGGAACAAAGTTGGGTTTTTTTTGTTATTTTATTTTTTGAAATTGCTAAAGAAAGTATTTTCTCAGTGATTACAAAGCAACATCAAACCACAAGGTACGACCACAAATCCCGTAAGTGCTTTTCTTAAATTGCTAATGACCATGCACAGTGGTAAGAAGAAAAAATTCTTTTCCAGTAGAGACATCACGTGATATCGTTAGGAATGCAAATAACTAGAAATTGAACGAGCTGCTGGTTGTTGTTGTTGTTGTTTGTTGGGAAAACGCAGATGGAAAAGAAATAGACGCGTCACAAAGTTGGACGACATTATTGGTAGGTAGTAAAGATAGACGTTCACGTTCTGCGGTCATGGCCACCAGTGAGTTTTATTTAGGCTCCAGTGTGTGTGTGTATATGTATGTA
>JAQIWH010006785.1:0-12334 GCA_034695005.1 Cryptops parisi
AAATAATCAATTTCATCATTGCCAATGAATCTATATTACTTTTACGCATTTGTTTATTTAATTAGGATTCGATTCTACTACCACCCGTGCTTCTGCACGGGTTAACCTCTAGTTAACACATAAAACGATAGCACGCCAAACTACTCAGTAGCAAACACAGCTTTCCCCCCACATGACGTCACGCGCGTCATGCAAGTCACGCCCACATGCGTATGGGCTAACAGTTTCTTCAACCATGGAGCAACCAATGATGTGTCCGCCTTCATTTCTACCTGTTCAATTCATTTCCAATTCCAACACAGCTGACCCAAAAGAAGTTGCTGCTGCTTCAAACCCAAAACCACCCCAAACGTTAAACCATAGAATAATAGGTTAGTAGCCAACAGTAACCATGGGTCTGGTTAGACGATTTTTTGGAAGGCGAAGTAGCCATCGACACTCACAAACGTAAGTTACCATTTGATCTAAAAATTGTAAGCTTGAGCTTTTCCGGAATAACGTTGCATATAACAACTTATGGTTTTGAGTAAATAGCAAAAGAAGTATTCAGCAACACATTGATTGTCATGTCACATATTAGGTGCCTAATTTCGAAGTGATATATGTATGTTTTAGATAGGTTATGAGTTTGTCTATTGACAGCACTATAATAAAAAAATAATATACCTTTGGTATAGCCCTCAATGGGCTGACAACAGCTGAGCACTAGCTGACAACATATATGAGGCACAGTTTTTCCATAATAATCTCAATATTGAATTTTTGTAGCATACAACGTTATTCCGGGCAAGCCTTCAATTATTGCATCTACAAACAAAAACCAAAGCATTATGAAATTCGGAATTTGGATCGATTGTGTATAATTTAAAACAGAGCATTGACAATGTTTATTTATTTATTTATTTATTTGCAATTTTACATCCCTTACGGACAAATCAACACAAAAGATAATATACAAGATGTCACTTGTCACATGAGTTGTCACTCAAATGTCACTTGAGTTGAGAAACTAGATAGTGTTTAAATCAATTTGTTTCATTGTTAGTGAAAATCATGACGAACGTGCTGCAATATATAAGTGAAATGATTTTGCATGCTAGAATTCTAAATAAGGAATGCATTATTTCATAGCAATAGCACATCGCACAACGGTCAAGGTCGCGTGTGTGAAATATTGTTTACAAGTTACTGTACAAGTCCAGGGCTGTGTACAGGGGGAGGGATTTGGGGGTTAAAGCCCTTCGGAAAACAATTCTTGGAATTACTTGTATGTATGCATAGTATACTAAAATGTATGCATGCATAGTGTACTTTATAACTAAAGTATTCTATGAAAAAAATACTACTTTTTTTAAATATATCGTTCTAAAATATAGGTTTATTAGGTATCGTACGTATTTTTTAACTTCGGTAGAAGAAATAGTAATAGTAATAAAATTACTATCACTAGTAATAGTAATAAAATAGTAATTACTGTAGTAGTAATAAAAAATAAAAAACTTTCACTTTTATTTTATTCAGGTCCAACTTGTCCCAAACTTCACAGAGTGAGAAGATAATTAATGAACTTTATCAAATGAAACAACATCGCTTGGCAACAGATGTCATTCTCGTCTGTGGACAAGACGAAATCGTGGCTCACAAAGCCGTTCTTGTGGCATCCAGTGTTTTCTTTCATGATTTAATTACAAGTTCCGAAAACCCACGCATTCGACTGCCAAATTCAGTCGAAAGCAAAGCAGTTGAAATAGTGGTGGACTTTTGTTATCTGAAAAAGGAATCTGTTACGTCAATGACTAATGTTCCTGAGATAATGTGTGTTTTAAAAGCGGCTCATGTCTTTGTCATTGACGAACTTTTCGATTTGTGTTGTTTCCAAATCAAAGAAATGGCAACGTATAAAGACTTTTCCTTGATCATCGACCTACGCAATTACAAAACCCCACATGCTATTCGTCTCTACGACGAACTCATCGAGCAGCAATCGATTGAAATTTTTTGTAAAGAAATCTACGTGGATCTGACTTTTTCACTTTTCAAACTGCTCATCGAAGAAACCTGCAACAAAACACTCCAGAACTTTGACGTCTTGGTCTATTACATTGTCAAATGGATTGAAAAAAACCAAAAGTACGATTCTATTACCGACTTTCTCTTGGTCGCTCACAAACACGGTTTTCGAAAACAACTGTTGACGACATCTACAGTGGAAGCCATTGTTTTGGACAATCCGGATCTAATCATCAATTTTTTCAAAGCACTACCAGATCCCAACAACGTCAACAAACCTCAACCTCAAGAGAAACAATCTGTTAAAATGAACAACGAAAAAGCCAAAATTCTTGAATCGTTGCGGGTGATTCATTTCCTCAAACAAAACGACAAACCCATTTGCGTGCAAAAATCGTTTAAAACGCCCGGCACAAGTTCCAACGTAATAAAAACTCATACTCTGCCCTTCGAGTTGACACCCAACATGAAATGCGTCAGTCATTCTGGTCGAGTTTTTATTGTGACCAGCGATGGTTCTGTCGACAGCCACGGAAAAGTCAAATATCGATGCTTGGCGTATTTTGTCGGAAGCAATAAATGCCAATATCTGACTGGTGTGAGCATCATCGAAGGCGTGGCACAAATGCTCATCCACCTGGGAAGATTGCTGATCATCGAGACGATCCGAGGTTTGGTAAAAGTGGTCCATTTCACCCCTCTTCCAGGATTGAATAATATGACGAACCTTCGAATCAGATTGAATACAGATTCTGCTTCGACCTGTTTTTCATCAGGTAGCGACCTCATCGACGTATCAGAAACTTTAGTGATGGGATGCAACGATACAAAAGTCAACAGGTTTAAAGGCTTTTTAGCCAACGATTTCGAATCGTCCGTCGATTTTGCAGGAGTTCAAAACAACGAATTGCCGCTATTAAAGCGCCATCCAGTTATTAGACATTTCTCAACGAGCGGCAAGATCAGCTCGAAAAACACTGTTGTCTTCGAAAAGAAACTCTACACCTTCCACAATGACTTGTTATACGTTTATGACCCGATAACCAATTCGGTCCAATCCCGTCCCAGCGGTATTACATTTCAAACCAATGACGTCATTTATCCTCTTTCTGAATGCAAAAAAGCGTTATACGTCGTTCTGAGACGTGATAAGGCGGTTAATCATTGCTCCTACAATCTATGGAAAGTTGGTGAAAGTGAATTTATCTCGGAAGTGATCATGGGAAGTAATTACGTAATGGACAGTGTGGTCATGGTGAATTATTGAAGAAATCGGTAATACAGTACAGGGTGTACCAAAATTTGATGACAATATCGCATGAGCCAAATTCTCGTGATAATCCGAAACAAAATGTCTCGTCTCATTGTGTTAATAAAAAAATATACCGTTTCGAGTGATTAATAAATAGGACAGTACTGTGATACTTCAAATACGTTTTGTAGCTAACATCACCTCTTTCGTGACTTCATTATTTTTAACAAAACATAAGCTGTTTTTTTCTTTATGCTAAACAAATGGTGTCATTTTAAAAAGTAAACAAGGATCGAAAAAATCGTGTAGACAAGAATTTTTTTTTTTATCTTTCGTTTTCTTTACAAAATTATTATTTCCTCGTGCAATGACTTAATAAAGTCATGGAAGAGGGTAATATCTGATAGAAAAGATGTTCGAAGTGTCACAATATTATCGTTTAGGCAGCTAATTACTAGAGCATAGTATTTCCTATTACAACATAAGAAGGGACATTTCGTCTTAGATTAGTTCCTGCAATATAGTTGTCGAAGTTTGGTATACACTGTATAGTTTCTTTAATGAAAGAAAATTTCATATTATAGTATTTTTACTACGTATATAAAATGGCTTTGTTTACGTTAATTCTCAATAGAAATTTTAATTATTTTAGAAACTTGTATATTATAACAAAAAAAATAGCATTACCAAATTTAAGTTACGTGTGCTGTACGATTCTATATTAAGCTTACTTATTTTACTACTTTATTGTAAAAAAAAAGATTATCATTTAACGTTTTTATACTTTTAAAATGATTTGTACACTGTTGAAGTTTGAGATGAATCTTTTTAGAGTTTTCACTCTATTACAATTTTTTTATGGTTAATTTATTTCCATTTACAGCTCAAAAATTGATATTTTTAAAATAAATATGATACGTTTTTTATCCTCAAAGTTCATTTCTTCATGAACATTAACTTTTAAAGTTGTTTTATTTTAACTTTATTTTAACTTTATTTTACTGTATTTAATAAATAAATAAAAGATCTATTTAGGATCGGTTCATTAAAATTGAACCGATCCTAAATAGATCTTTTATTTATTTATTTTATTAAATTTCATCCAGTTGAGACAGCCGAATGATGAATACAATCAAGTACAATATAAAATTACAAAATACAAAATTTACAAAGAAATTGAAAATTTTTTTAGTGCATTTGCAAAATAAAAGCCTTTTTTTTTAAAGTTTTTTTAATTTATTTTATTTTATACTTTTTTATTTTGGTCATTTTGGTGTAACAAAAGAAGTAACCCATACATGCCTTAGGGTTCAGCAGACAGCAAGCGTGGTATCCTTGATCGTGTGAATAAAGGGGTAAGACGGTTAAGACCTTATGTATATATCGACATGCACACTCAATGAGAAAATTTTTCAACTTCAAGTGTTGTTTTTACAAATTCCCAGGAGGGTTATCAACTTTAATTTGCTATAATATTAAATTATATCCATAAATACATAATTATGCAAAATTTAAAGTCGATTGGACATCGTGAACCAGGTTAAAAATAACTTCGAATTTACGACGAAACTTTTAAGTGTAACACACAGAGTGAACTAAATAAAAGCCTTTAAAAAGAAGGCACTTCATTTTACAACTGTGTTAGGAAACATTTTTTTCGTGCGGCCATTGCAACCAAACTATGCAAGCCATAGCATAGACTTGTATATCATTAAAACGATATTGAATTAAGCTTTCTTGTTGTAGTTTTAGATTTTGTGTAGCATAAACGATTCATAAGAAATGGTTATTTGATAGTTGGTGACGTGTTTTTTTTTTGGCCCACCCGGTATAAACGGTTTTATTCCTAATTTGATATAACATCTCTTTTCATGAAAAAACTTAAGTTTTTTTGTACGCTAACATAACCTATGTAAGTTATGTATGTAGCCAGGTGACTAAATATTATTTTTGTATCTTAATTCTGCTTCAGTTGTAAAGACATTTAAAACCAAAATTATATAAAAAAAACAATCAGTTGACACATTATATAATCAATAATGAACTATTGATACTCTTGTCGAGGTAGGTACTTGGAATTTAACGAGAGCACCGACTGGCCTTACAGCTATGTCATTTGAGCATCAGACTTTATTGAAAATCAGAAATACAGAAATGATGATGAGGTGATAAATACGAAACAGGGTTTCATGATGCCGGAGGAAACGAGAGTGCCCCAGAAAACCTGCCGCCGCAGTGTCAGACCCTAAACTGAACCCACACGGCACGAGTAAGAGACGAATTCACCAACTCTTGTCCGTGGCTTCCCGCTTCGCCTAATCCTGTTTCGCCTAAAAACAATTGCTTCGACTCACCTGTTTTTTTTTTTGTTATTTTTTTTAAACGAAACCAGAATTTTTATTTCGCTTTCAATACTTAAAGTTTATTAAAAAAAGGATAATATTGAGTGGTTAGGTTAGGTTAGGTTTATACTTTTAAAGTTTATCGCCAGCATGGTGCAAAACTCCATGTACACGTTGGATGCCACGGGATTAAGCGAAATAAGAATTCCGGTTTCGTCAAAAAACAAAAAAACAAACAAAAACAGGTGAGTCAAAACAATTATTTTTAAGCGAAACAGAATTAGGCGAGACACTCTGTGCCCCTCTTGTCGATATTAACTGCTCTTCTTTACTCGGAGAAGGTCATTCATTCCGATGCAAGCTTTCAATGTTACAGAAAAACAATGCAGAACAGTTCAATTCATGATACTTTAATCAATTCACTACTTTTAATTTCTATTAAATTTAATTTTTCTGAAATTTTATTCATTAATTCTTGATACTACTTGCTCGACGAGTAGTATAACTTACTCGACGAGACATGATCATCGACAATACTTCCCAAACAGGGAAATTTCTGTTTTGCCCGTTTTTAATCATGCAAAGTGTATGATCATTCAACAAATTGAGGCAATATTGAGCAATTGAATGCTAGTTTGCTGCCTGCCAGTGTGAGCTGAAGAGTGTTCATGCTTCTCTAACTTTCCTTTTTTCCCAAATAAAAGCATTTTTGTACGATGTGAATGGAACGGTTATGAACACCACACGTTTTTTGCAGAACTTTTGCATCATTTTCCATAAAATCTTGGCACAGTTTACAAAATGCACCTCCTTTTTCTTCCTTGTATGCCAGCCAGCTATATTTCTGTTCCCATTGTTTATTGTAGGAGTGTAAGTAAACCCCAAAACGAACAATAACATCATTTAAATTTCACTACGACAATGAAACACGTTTCACTCAACATAATAAACTAGCTTTAAACCCGTCAACTTGACAGGAAAGTTATTTAAGCTCATATTGCTGTCGCAATATTCGTTAGAGCTATTTATTCACTTAACTCCATAGCCATGGCTAAGCCATGTATACCACGTAAACAGGAAGTGAAGGAAGCTCACAACGTGAAAAACGTTTCGACGTTGCTCAGATAGATAAACGCTGACAAAGCAACGCAGACAGTGGCTAAGTTCACGATGCAGCCTATTTTCGCTTATAAGCGCTAACATTTGTGCAGTTATTGCTACAACGTGACCTACTTGTTAGCGCTTATAAGCGAAAAAAGCTGCATCGTGAACTTAGCCCGTGAGTGTGATATGACGTCAAACTTCATGACATCATACGACGTTAAGAAGTGTCATATGACGTCAAACTTTATGACGTCATATAGTCAATGACAGGCGAGACAGATACACTTGTCGAATTATAGATTTAAGAAATTCTTACTGTTCCTACAATAATTGGAATATCCTCTCAGAAGGCTTCGAAGACTCCCTGCTCAACACAAAAAATAGATACAAAAATTTTTAATAGAAAATTATTTCGTTACATAATGTACACAGATTATTATTTCTGGTTTTGTTGTTGTTTTGTTGTGTTTTAAAAGCGAGGAGGGAAGAAGAGAAATCCTTTTCTTTTTCTTTGTTTTTTCTTTTGTTATTTTCTTTCACTTTTAATTGTTGTATGTTAAATTTTTCGATCTGCCTGATTGTATGATAAAAAACAAACAAAAAACAAAACAAAACATTCATAGTCCAAAAAGTTTTAGGGAGGCTTGGTATTCACTTGATAACATCTTTTCATTTGGGCATCATATTAACACAGTCATAAAAAAGTTAAATTCCAAGATTTATATACTAAAAATATTAAAAAAATCCTAAATTCCCAAGGAAAAAAAAATGCTTTTTCAACCACTAACTTTCAAACAGTTATTTGGACCAGTACACATAAATATAACATCAATCGCTTAAAAGTGGCATAAAACAAGTGCCTTAGGATCCTATTCGGATTGTCGCTGTATCAATCTATCACCTTACTATCACTAAGTTTTGTCAAAAAAAATGCATTTCCACATTACACACCTAATCATAACAGCTAAGATTAAATCTTTAAGCTTTGCATTAAGGTATCATGACCGACCATCCCAATTATCAAATAAAAATTACCTGCTGGATGACATCAACACAAGAACGACTGTTATTGTTTTTTAAATTTAATTTTTCCACATTGACTGGTTAAGACAAAGAAGATTGACAAAGACTTCAAAAAATTAGGTTTTCTGTATTGTAAATCTTAATCCATAAGATTCGATATTGATCAGATGAGATGACAAATAAATAGATGGTCTAATTATCTAAAGATAAGACTCCGCTGCTCATAGTCAAGCAGCCAATAAGCTTCCTGATGATTGTGTCCTCCAGCTATTCATTTCACTTTCAACAACACAACAGCTAGAACAGGGACCTGACCTGAGTCACTCAATGCAGTTGCTTGCAGTTGCAGCCTAACCTATTTATCTAAACCTATTTATTCAGTGCTTGCATTGCACAAAGCAACAGTAACTATGGGTTTGGTAAGACGTTTCTTTGGAAGGGGAAGGTGCCATCAGCACTCACGAACGTAAGTTATCATTTGATCTAAAATTATTCCAAAAAGACAAAAACAAACTTAATAAGTAAAGCACTAACTCATTGCTCGTTGTGTATAATTCAAAACAAGCAGAGCTTTCACAATGTCACTTGAGAAGCTTGATTTAAGAAATTGATAATCGAAATTATGAAGCACGTGCTACATTAATCATAAGTGAATAGTGAATTTTTGTATGCTAGGAATAGCGTTCGATTTGGATTCTAGATAGCCTACAGAAGTTGGTTATAATAACATAGAAACCATAAGTCAGATGACATCACATTCCTAGAATCTAAGTCAATTCCAGTAGAACCATTGCACATTGTGTTGTGTGCAAAGTCAACAAAACGGTCAAAGTCGCATGAGTAGAGATAGTGTATGTACAAGATACTGCAAGAACATCTGTTACAGACAACACAGGGTATCTTTTTGGTTTAATGGGTTAACTGTGGAGTTATACCTTAAAAACTTGTAACTCCATTATTTAATATTTAAATGCGTTAAAATACTAAACCCACGATTTACCCAAATTAGTGTGTAAAATAATACAAACTAAAAAATAGCAGTCAACGAGTGAAATATTGGGGTTAAATAACTTATATTTTCAAGATAACATTAAATGTCACAAAAAGATAGGATTTACTGAACTGTACAGGATTATTCATAATTATGACACATTACAAAAATACACCACTTCGTAATTACTGAACAGGTCTTTTATTAACTTACACTGAATGAAAGCTACACTTTTCTAGTTTTTAATATACTTCACCAATGTTCAATATGTCCACATTTGCTGACGCAGCAGAGATCTCCACGATTTTCTATTTTGTCCCATACATGTCAAAGTTTAACAGACAGTACCACGACCTCGAAGATATTCTTGGTGGGGAGTGGTGGTGTAAAAACATTACACAAACATTATCGATAAATCCCTATCAGCAAAATTCGTATTTGGGGTTAAATCGATGACCGTGGTGGTCACCAGACAAAACATTAACAAATCATCAACGTCACATTTGAGATTTTGATAAAGAAAAATTGAATCACCTCAATTTGTACATATTTTATCGTCAGTAATGAATCATATGGGAGGTGTACATTCGTAAAATCAAAAAATCAAAATCAAATGTGTTGAGTTAATTTAGTACATTTACCAGTGACCGCCGCCTAGCGGAAAACCACAGCAATTACGCGCGTGCGGTTTATCGGAAAAAACTTGGAAAGTAGGTTTTATTCAGTGTAATCATGACATATTATACTTAAGTTTTACATATTATACTAAAGTATACTATACTATACTTTAGTATAATATGCCACGGTGTAATTGAAAACTAATTATAATAAAAGATCTGTAAGCAGTTACCGAGTGGGGTAATTTTGGTAGTGTCACGTAATTATGAATAACCCTGTATATGTAGTACGCATGAAAAAAATAGTACATGTACTGCATAAATAGTCATAATATTTTTTAAATATATATTTGCAAAATTTATCTTCATTACGGTACTTTTAAAATATTTTTTGAAAAACGTACCTTTATTAGGTATCTTGCAACTTAGTAAAAATGTTATTGTTTTTTAAAAAAAGCAACCTTTTATTTTTATTTTATGCAGGTCCAACATGACTTCACAAAGTGAGAAGATAATTAATGAACTTTATCAAATGAGACAATGCCGCCTGGCTACAGATGTCATTCTCGTTTGTGGACAAGAAGAAATCGTGGCTCACAAAGCCGTTCTTGCGGCATCGAGTGTTTTCTTTCAAGATTTAATTACAAATTCCGAAAACGCACGCATTCGACTGCCAAATTCGGTCGAAAGCAAAGCAGTTGAAATAGTGGTGGACTTTTGTTATCTGAAAAAGGAATCTGTCACGTCAATGACTAATGTCCCCGAGATAATGTGTGTTTTGAAAGCGGCTCATGTCTTTGCCATTGACGAACTTTTTAAGTTGTGTTGCTGCCAAATCAAAGAAGTGGCAACGCATGAAGACTTTTCCTCGATCATCGACCTGGAAACTTACAAAACACCACATGCTATTCGTATGTACGACGAATTCTTCGAACAGCAATCGATTAAAATTTTTCGTGAAGGGTTCTACGTGGATCTGACTTTTTCACTTTTTAAACTGCTAATCGAAGAAACCTGCAGCAAAACACTCCAGAACTTTGACATTTTGGTCCATTATATCGTCGAATGGATTGAAAAAAACCAAAAGTACGATTCTATTACCGACTTCCTCCTGGTCGCTCACAAACACGGTTTTCGAAACCAACTGTTGGCGTCACCTACAGTGGAAGCCATTGTTTTGGACAATCCGGATCTACTCATCAATTTTTTCAAAGCACTACCAGATCCCAACAACGTCAACAAACCTCAAACGCAGGACAGACAATCTGTTAAAATGAACAGCGAAAAATCCAAAATCCTCGAGTCGTTGCGGGTGGTTCATTTTCTCAAACAAAACAACAAACCCACTTGTGTGCAAAAGTCGTTTAAAAAAACGCCCGGCACAAGTTCTAACGTAATAAAAACTCACACTCTGTCCTTCGAGTTGACGCCCAACATGAAATGCGTCAGTCGTTGTGGTAAAGTTTTTATCGTGACCAGCGATGGTTGTGTCAATAACCGCGGAAAGGTCAAACATCGATGCTTGGCTTATTGGGTCGAAAAAAACAGATGCCAATATCTGGCGGGTGTGTGCATCATCGAAGACGTGGCACAAATCCTCTTCCATAACGGCAGGCTGCTTATATTCGAAACGATTCAAGGTTTAGACAAAGTGGTTCATTTCACGTCTTTTTATGAATCCAATTGCATGAAGCACCTTCGAATTAGAATGAATACAGAATCTGCCTCGACTTGTTTTTCATCAGGTGACGACCTCATCGACGTATCACAGAGTTCAATGTGGGAAGCCAACGATACACAAATCGCAAGATGTGAAAACTTTTTGCGCCATTATGAACCGCTCGGCGATTATTTAGGCGTATTGGAAAACCAGGAATTGCCGCTATTAGATCGCATTCCAGTTACAAATTACTGCTCCATTGTCGGCAGGATCAGCTCGAAAAACACTGTTTGTTTCGAACAGAAACTATACAACTTTCACAATGACTTGTTATACGTTTATGACCCGAAAACCAATTCCGTCCAAACTCGTCCCAGCGGTATTACTTTACAAACTAATGACGTCATTTATCCTCTTTCTGAATGCAAAAAAAAGTTATACGTTGTTCTGAGACGTGAAAAAACGATTAATCACTATTCCTACAATCTATGGAAAGTTGGTGAAAGTGAATTCATCTCGCAAGTGTTCATGGAACGTGACTTCGTCATGGACAGTGTAGTCATGGTGAATTATTATTAAAGACACTGATAATGAAATATCTTTAACAAAATAAAATTTTGCATGTCAGTAATTTTCACTACGTAAAGAATATTCACTTGGCTTTTTTTACGTTAATTCTTAAAAAAAACAAACTATTTTGTTACGAAGCTACAAGAGTTGGACAGAATAACGGAATCATCATTCAATGTTATCACTTGTTATTTTTAACTCCAGATTTTTTTATAACACTTTTACGACTTAGAACAACCTTCCACTGCGTATTCGGAAACTTCCCTTCATTTGTGTTCATCATAGAACACATAGTTTATCCTTTATATTAATTCACACTTATGTAATTATCTTAGACACTATGATTTTGTCAAGTATTTTTGGGTTTGTTCACCCTAGTAGATAATTCCTATGTATTAAGTATCGTTTAATCTGTGTCTATTTTTGTTCATTGTTTTGTTTTAAAGCGCAATAAACTATTATTATTATAGCTGTAAATTAAGATAGCATTTCAGGAAATTACTATTCACTCATGTTTTGTATACAGATCAATACTCATAATTTTACTGTTGTTTTCTATTGTTATTTTTATATAACTCACTAGTATACAGCCCGTCAGAATAACGGAAAGTTTTTATTTCGTTATTTTTGTTTTACATCGTTTCAACTCATGTTGCTTGATTGCTTCGCAATATTTGTTACAAGCATTGCTGGGCACAAGTCCGTTAATCCGTTAATCGTTAATTAACGAAGTTAAAAAATTGATTAACGATTTAACTTTTAAGT
>JAQIWH010006786.1:0-12331 GCA_034695005.1 Cryptops parisi
TAACCCCCCCCCCCCCATTTTCTGATGATCCTCGAATTGCCAACTATGGTAACCCGACTGATTTTCTTGACAAGAAGAATCGAAAATATGTTCTATTGTACATTGCCGTAGGATATTTGTTTTTGAACTTAAGACTTTCCTCATAACCGAGTGTAATTTCCATACAAAGAGTACTTTTTTGTACCTTAAGAGGTTTGGCGGACAGCAGGCTGGCGTTTTATCCCGGGAATTTAACATGTAAAGTATGGGAGGAAGAATTTTTCTGCACACTTTTGCGGCAAAAAGTGGGGGTGATGGTTTAACGAGGTTCGACTGCATTTCCCTCAAATGATATTTGAGCCGTCTTTAGCCAAAGGGAACTGACCAACAATTTTCATATTTTGAGGAAATTGAGAAACTAGAATCGAATTAAGCATTGGAACTTATGCTCAGTCATTGGCTATTTTTTTTTTTTTTTGGCCTTACATGACTTTTACGTTAACAACCGACGTTAATTCTCATTGTCAGTAAAATTTAGAGTGGGTGTTCGTTATGTTAGACTTATAGTAATCAGAATGCAAAAATTTGTAGTTAGTTTCCATTGGCTTCAGACGGCTCATTTGAGCCCTTTTTTTTGGCTAAGAAATTTTTTGCCTAATTTAAAACCGAAACAAAAACTAAACAGAATATGGCAATTGAAAATACACAATCATTTTAGTATCGTTCTACTGTTCATACTTAGTCATCTTGTTTACTGTAGTTTGGTACATCAATGGGACCAAATGGTTCCATTGTCACAAAACTGAACCACAACTTAAGCTATTATTATTATGACATGTTAATTAATTGTACTTTTTTTGCTTTAGGTCATAGAAAATGGCATTTTAAGCTTTAATCAATACAATTTTACTTCACTTTACTTTTTTAGGTGAAAAAAAAAATGTTTTTAATTTTTCTATTTTTGTTTTTTTCAAAGAAAATATCCAGTGTTGTGTGTGTGGCTGCAGGTTTTTTTGCATGCCATAAAGTTAAGACAAGGCCTTTGTACGATTTACAAACCAATTTTAATTTGAGGGAAAACATTAGGGCTGTTTATTTATATATTGCTAAGCCATGTTTATTGTATATCAGTTTATTTTTCTTTTAGTCATTTAATAATGTTAAATACAAACTTTTATTTTATTTTTCAAACATTCAACATTGACTCTGAATTGTTTTCTCTTTGCAGAGTTGTGAACATTCTCATTTGAGCTTGTGCTAATGTACTGTAATATTTCTCTAGGTAATAAAAACATGAATGAACCCGACCGCAAACGTCTAAAGGGAGCCCTTGGCACAGTAGCCAGTAGTAAGTACACAACTTTGTACACTTAGTTATAGGAAATAAAGTTAAACAAAATCAATGATTGTCAAGGCCAATATAGTAACCATGTCGATCAGATCGCCCTGCGATGGAAGTCAATCAGGTGGACAATCGCATGGGCGTTGGACTGGAATCGGCAAGAAATATTAATGCTTGCCTGTGATCCTGTTGTCCAAAGTTGAATAGGGTCATTCGAGGCTAAAACTAAGAGTATTCCACAATGGCATCAAGACCCAAATCGCCATGTTTGCTACTGGCCCGAGTGACCATACGTTAAATTTATAAGCAAAAAATCAACGAGATGTTGAGCTCTAGTTTTTCTTCTATTTTGCTAGTTTCACAAAACAGTTCCAATGGCAGTATGGGGTTTTTGTTAGTGGTGTTGGTAAAAAAGTTTTCACTGCGTTTGATGATCCACAGATGTAAAGTCCTCGGTATTTTTTATTGAAAAATAGGATTTTGCTGTGTTACAATAATACAGTGGCAAGATTATGGAAATAGAAAATAGTTTTTTTTTTTAAAAAAAAGTGTTGAGGACAAAAAATAATTTATGTTATAAATATATTTTAAGATCTATTTTCTGTTTGTGCACGTATGTCGATTGTAAATATATATATTATATTTAATACTACAGTGTACGGCTCGTCGGATGAAGACGACGAGGATAATATAGCGATGCTTCCTTCCCAAATCCGGCAAAATCCTCGCCACAAGAATAAGCATTTTCATCACTATCCGGGGAAAGGAATGCCGTTTGCTTCTCAGAACTCCGGGAACAATCAGCACCACTACCAAGGGCATTCGCCAAAGGGACCAGCACGCAACCAGAACAACCTGTACGGATCGTCGGGCCACCACCTTCGTCAGAATGTTCCATTCTGGATGGCACCCAACTGAAATTGTCGACAACTACGTGTGGTATTTCTGCGAAACAAGTGCGTCAATGGAAGACCGAGTGGGAGAAAGGACTCCTCAATTTCTATATGTATATGCAGAGATTTTAATTATTTATGAATTTGATAACAACTAGAGCTTTTATAATTTTTCTTTCCTAATGTAATGTGGACTATTAGTTGAAAAAAAATGCAAGATGATGGAGCAGCTGGAAGATGTCGGAGGACAATATTTATAAAAGAAACAATGGTAGTGTAGATGAACAACACAAGTGCTTAAATCATGTGACAAAGCATACTTTTATAATAAATTGTGGATTGCATGAATGTAATGCATAAAACCATCACGCTCATACTAACCGGTTTTCTTTTTTCCCGCTCTTTTATGATGTGGTCGATTACAGCGCCTTTAAAATATCTACAACGTTTCCGTTATGAGAACAGCTTGACTAACACTCATTTCGCGTCCACCTTTGATGTCGGTCACCGTCACCTCTGCAGCTTTAGGAGAATTCACGGGAATTTCACTTGTAGTCCTGGATAAATAGATCTCCAAGCCGTAGTAACTAAGCATGCTGGCTGTAACAAGTGCAGCCAAAATGTACAGTTTTGTCGAAACGCACAAGTAGTAGCTGTAGCCAAACGAGATGCACAAGCCAACGCCGTACCAGAACGTCTGACACGAATAGGCAGCTTGCGATTGGTGTTGGTACAAAGTACCAAAAAGAGCTGCAAGGAGATGAAAAAAAATATAGGCTTAACAATATGTCAAATCTGCTGAAATTTAAACGAGAGCAGAAATTATTAACAGCGTACCACAATTTTACAGCTACAACCTAATCAAGAGTTGCATTAATTAGCAGTTTAATTAGTTGACCCTTGATAATAATATTATTAGCTTACTTACTACTAAATATAATCCCATCTTGCGTTATAATCCTAATCAAGTTTTATACAGCGCTAGAAAGAGGACCTTTATGACCTGCATATTATAAAAATCTCAATAGGTTTTAAGGTTTATTTTTAGATGGCAGAATCATTGCAATAGATCTATTTATGAATATTAGTATGGTCCATCTAAATTTCTGTAGGACACATAGGTTATGAAAATTTATATTTGAATCCTATATCAGGATATTTTGACCTATCCTTCCTTACAGTGATTAAGATGGACCATACATACCCCAACGGTCAACTACAAAAACTGCTAATTGAAAGAACTGAACCCATTATGTTATACTTTTACTGGCAATGTATAGAATGCCAAGCCTAGTTAGTCAATGTATGAAATTAGCATATTCTTTTGTCTTCATAGGTCTTTTTTGTTTATTTTATGAAAATACATAAACCATTAATAATCATGAAACTGGCAATTGAATGGCTTAACAGCCTTTTATACAAATGCATAAAACTTTTTCGCTAAGTGTCCCTACATACATAAATAAACAATAATCTAATAGTCCATGTTTTATATATTACATAAACAACAAAATAGTGGAATAGTTAAACATGAATTTAGAGTTTAAATCTTACATTTGTGTGGATTTTTATTTCGAGAAAATGTAAGATGTTATTTCATACTTTGGAAAAAAAGGCTAGGCATGCTATATGCTTGGATTCTATCCATTGCCAGTAACAGTACTACCCTATATAGTATATGAACATCCATAAGGTTAAGTAGAATTTAAGGTACAAGACACACAAGACTCGACCAATCAGGGTCATTCTTGCACAAAATGATGAGTTATCAGTACAATACACAATTTCTATCTCTGACAATCTTGGAGAAAATTGTTATTCTTGTAGAATAACAATTTTCTCCAAGATTGTCAGATAAGTAATTTTGAGATTTTCTTCTTCAGATTATGGGTGTTGTATACCCCAGTGTCGTAAACAACATGATGCACTTTTTTTGGGTTGGAATGAGATTGTATTTGTAAAATCATGGTAGTTGACTTGTCAATGTATACCCACTTGATATGTGCGTTGCTAGGACCGCATCGGCTAATCCCCACACAGTTGCCGCTGCGTAATACAAAACAAACTGGTCTTTCTGGGGTTCCCAGTGCAGCAAAACTGCAACAAGACTAGATAGCAATATTCCACCAAATGTCATCATTGGAATGCGACCGAACCAATTGCTAAGTGTTTCTTGGCACATGGCGAACAAGCCATTTGCAACTCCGTAACAAATCATCACTAAACCCACTTGTGAGATTCCTATCGAACAGCTAATGAATGCCTGAAACGTTAACAAAGCCATCATCAGTCTATTGTATATTTTTTGTAAACAATGTCATCACAATCAACGCTACAGGTGATGGCATTTTTTGGAAGGAAAATAAAACATTACCGAGGAAAGAAGAAACGAAAAGCAAAAGAAATATATTTTGTTATTGGGTCTCTTACCTAAGAACCAACTTTTCACCCTTCTACAGTAGATTACCTGAGTAAAATCACCAAAAAAGAATCCTTCATATAGACCTGTCAAGGTAGTAATCAAAACGAGCATCAGCTGCTTGGGCTGAAGAAACAGTCCGACCATTTCTTTTCCTATTGTCACAAACGCCGGACAACTTTCTTTGGAATGCTGGGAGTAATCGTCGACTAATAGCAAAGCCAGTGCGGCGAGCAGTCCCATGGCAGTGAAGATCCCGCACAAAATGTAGATTCGCCACTGCTCCGGTCGTAGAAGGCTAGTGCTGCCCACCAGTTCTTCGTTGCAAAACTTGGCACCACAAGTAGGAACAACTGTAGAATTATTGCAGTTTTCTCGATTCCATATGTGATCGGTATCCAGTATTCGCCATACTAACAAATTACCTAGAATAAAACTACCTTGGGTGAGAACACTTCCCAGTCCGAACAACCGCAGAAGGAAACTCTCGCGGTTGTTGCCAAACATTTTGGAGTAGTAAGTCGCTATGTCCGAGTAGTAGACGCCGATGGCTTGCGTGATGAGACAATCGCCGATCCCGGCCATAATCGAACCGGGAATGATGGTGGCCCAAACGACGTGAAAGTTTATCAGCAAGTACGGGACGGTCAAGATGCAAGCGGCCAAGATGATGCGACGCGCTGTCCATCGCCTCGTCACGTACGTGCAAAGGAACAAACTACCGCTGAGCAAAATCCCTGCGTTGATGCTTTCCGAGGCCAGACCCATACCTTCGTCGCTGTTGAGCGAACTCATTAGATTCGTATACGTCATCATAGGGGAATGGTAGAGCATGATGGCAATGTCCAAAACGATTATGTTCTTCCACGCTCGCAATTTTTCTTTCCTCAATTCAATCTTGTTTTCGAGTTTGGGTGGTATCGCCACAGCACTACCGTTGGAGAGTCCCCCATCCGATATAACGCTCACGCTTGTTGTCGATTTTCGTGCCGAGGATGTTTTCGACTCGGGAACAACCTGTCCTTCAGCTTCCATTTCGGATAACAATAAATCTAGAATTATTAAAGCAAACGTTAATTCTCATATAAAAACAACAACAACAACAACATATTTTTGTAGTTTTTCCTCTAACCAAAAAGTTTTACCAAACTTCCTAGTGGTACTTTTCGATTAAATGCCCCACCTTGCTAATGTTGCATCTGGTTATGGGTTTATTTGCAAGTTAGGTTAGGAACAAAACAATCGCTTTTAATATGCTTTTGTTTTTTTCCTAACCTAACTGCCAATCAAACCCATATCCAAGTAGTACAAACAAATAAAAAAAGAGAGGTCGGGCATCTAATCCAATTTTCTTTAACCAAAAATCAAATAAAAATAATAAGTAAAACAATAAAATAATAATATTTGGATACTAAATTAAAATCACTCATACAAGCACTATTAAAAACATTAAGGTGAACTTTGGTTTTAGGTTGGTGGGCGGAGTTTAGTTAAAATATCGTTAACATAAATGGTATATTTTAATGTTGTTGTATTTTCTAACTAACCTAACCTGGTAGCTACACCCATAGCACTAGGTTAGGTAAAAACAACAACAACAACATCATTAAAATATATTCCATTTATGTTAACGATATTTTACTTTAACTCCGCCCACCAACCTAAAACTAAAGTTTACCAAAATGAATTTACATCATACTATATTGTTTATATCTTTTCAGTTCTAAATTATCCAAAAAATAATGCATCAGAAATTAACAGGAAATAATGACTAGGTTAACAATCTTCACAACAGTTCAATGGCACATACACATTTGGGATATAGTTCTTAATGAACACCCCATCTCTGAATTGAAATAATTAAAGTACAGTAATTATCTAGTTACCAATTTTAAACAAGCAGTTTTGATCTTGTTTACAACAAGCCTTTGCAGACTAAACACATATCCGATGTTGATCTTCCTCAAAAAACAAAACACCCTTAGAAAACCCCCGTTTACATTATGAATAGGACTACCATTTTATTTTTCATTTGAAACATTTTTTAAAAATTAAAAATCATGAAGTTGCATTGTTGTGCTGAATTTAACTTAAAAACAAGATTATATAAAAAACTTTGTTTTTTAAGGACAACCTTTTATTCATTGTAAATGAATAAAACAGAATTTAAAATTTTGCCTATCCTATCTCATACATTTATTTAAATATTCCAAAAAAAAAAGGCTAAATAATATTTTTTTTCAGGTTAGGAAAAAATAATAAATCATATATTTAATGCATTTTTGATTTTTTTTCCCTCACCTAACCTGTAAAATAAACCCCAATAACCAAGTACAAGCAAGACGAGGTCGGGCGTTTAATCGAAAAATACCAAAAAGTCTTTAAAAAATTGTGTGTAATATATTTCAAAAGTGCCCTATGACAAGAGTGCTTCTTGTAGTTATATCATAATGTTATTATATCATAACAAAAATACTATATAAATTGGATACTAATTGTCTGTTGAATATAGTATACACTAGTTGACTACACTACTGATAACTGATGGTATCTAATTTGATGTTTACATGTGTGTGAGTTAAACATGACATGACTCAGATTTACGAGGATCATTAAATCATCCTAATCTTCGTGAGCCCTTCAACTCGCATTACTTTTAATTAAATTTATGTGTTTATATCATACATCCATCTAAATATTATTTATTCGGTAAAAAGAAAACGGTTAAATGAAAACTTGGAAAAAAAAAAGTATACTCATCATTTATCTGCGAGTACTTGGTTATGGGTTTATTTTGCAAGTCAGGTTAGAAAATAAAACAACACGACGTTTCTGGTTTTTTTTTCCCTAACCTAACCTAGAAAATAAACCCATAACCGAATCTCAGATAAATGATGAGTACCAAAAAAGCGCATTCAAAATTTTTCACATTATTAAAGACAAAACCGACCACCCTTCCCATCACTTTTCCTCAAAAGATAAAAAGGTTGCCTTTCTGTTCCAAGCATAACTCAATATTGTCATCGCATTTAATAATGGAATTTTAACACGGACGCAAAATTTCAACGCTTTTGATGTAACCGAGTTAAGACGGCAAAGTCTACAAATTGGATTCGAACTTTCCAATCACCAGCATCGACTAACCCAATCTACTTCGGTGTTGTATGTACCTGTTTCCAGAACATCATCATCCCTGTCTTGGTTAACTGGAACAACAGTAGTAGTAGTAGTAGTAGTAGTGGAAATGGAGGCAGGAGTAGTAGAAGTAGCATAAGAAGGAGGAGGAGGAGGCTGCTGTGTTTTCCTCACATTCTTGCTCCTGTCATCCACCGTGGAAACCCTCATCATTTCCATTGGATTGGACAAAGGCAATGAATCAATCCTTTTTATATCGCACTAGGTTAAGAATCTTCTGTCAATCAAATGGCAGATCCAAAAAAAAAAATATCTTTATCACTTTATCAAAATGTCAACAGTACAGTTAAGCAGAGAGACGTCTCCCTTGACCCTGTTAAGTTTGCTTTTTATATATATATAAATAAACCGTTTCGTAAAAAAACAAAACTCACGACTTTCCATCAACCATCAAAAGAAATGGATATCTTTTCTTTGTTTAGGAACTGGAGACCTTTTTTGTATACATTTGGTGTTACTTCTGCCTCATCAGCAATTCGGGGTATGCCCTTCTAGGCGCCAATGACCAATTCGTCAGACTTTGACGCGTGCTGAAAGCAAGAGGCGTAGTATTGAATGTGCGTAGGTCGCAGCGATCAGTCAATCGGGTAGTACATCTTATTAGTCACCATTTCAAAAAACGGTTGCAAAAGGGCCACGTGCCACCGACATTGGGCTTTTTAACACTTCGCGGATGAACAGCGCACCGACCGTTAACGCCAAACTAGAGAATGCACCACCGTGAGTTCATTCAATCGCCAACTATATAGTTAAGTATTCCATTGCGGGAACGTGAACTCGCTCGTGTTTTTGTTGATGTTGCCTTCTCAGGTGCTGATGTGGCACAAGGTAGGGCCCGCGGGGCTACTCCTGATTGTGATTCCATTTTGGTTCCATCGTTGACCACTTTCCTTTTACGAAACACGCGTCGAATAAGAGCAAAACGTGTTGGTTTAAGCAGTTCAGGCTCATTGCTTCACGGAATGGAACGCAAAGGAGAATTACTTTGTTGGCTCGGTGCCCATGGTCATAACATCATGTTGCCCTTCTAGCTACAGATACCATATGCCATGTAATCGACGACTGATAGTGACGAGTTACTACTTGGAAATCGCAGCAGTTCAAGACCGAGGCCAGATGACACGAGAGGAGAGCTTATCCATTTGATACCACGACCATTCCGCACGTTGTTCTGTCGAAAAACCGGTGTTTCCAGATCGCCAATAATAATTTCCAAATGGTGGAGAACGTCTTTTGTGTTGGACCAGGCACTTCTTCTGAGGTCAAGGAACCTTACACAAAACTGTCTTTTTCAACTGGTAACGGAAGCCTCATTCAACGAACATTGGCTGCAGCCTGTGATGTGCGTCAACCCTACACTTCTTAGTCATGTGTTCCACCTGATGACATGTCATTCGTCAATAGTGTCTATTGAATACCGTAGTTGGCTATTGACTTACTGGTAATTAATAACAGAACAACTGCATAACGTGGTAGCTACCCATATTATCATTCATATCTCGCAATATGAAGGCATCCTATCACAGTATCTTGTAATACTGTGACATTCAATAGGTTAACAAAATTGATGTAAATATAAGAGTGTGTGTTTTATTTTTTCACGGTCTTTCACACTCGTATAGCGATGCGTCACCTGACGCAAGTGTTTCAGATCAATACAAGTATAAACCCTCGCTTAACACAAATTGTCCCAATAATTTCTATATATATAACAATTTGAACAATTTTCATTAAAGTTAAACGAATATAAAATGCATAAACAATGCTAATCTAGCCGAGACAAATGCTGATCCAATTGAGAATATCACACCAAACTTCTTGTTGGCATCTCCCTTTCAGCATCCATTTAACAAGTTTTACTTAATTTTGTAAAGAACTTATTAAAATCTCATTCTTCACTAACCTAATTTCAAATTAAACATTAATTCATAGTCAATTTTGTATCCTACTGATTGAAATAATGAGACATCGCTGTAGTTTCCCAAACTGGAAGAAGGTAACGCAAAGCTTCTATCCTATCTTCAAAGTAAAACAAGTAACACGAGGGCAAAAAAACGCCAGTGTCTCCCCCCTCCGCATTGTGTTTCGTTCACCTTTCAAGCTTCCCTTCAAAGAAACGATCATTAGCACTTCAAAAGCGGGTAATGAAAGGGTTCACTTGTCATTTAGACACAATTTATGGTAATTGTCAAACCTAACAAAGGCTCTAGTATCTTTCCAGTACACTTGCAACATCCGCTCAGGCCAAATCAAATTCATTGTCAATGAGAGATCTTATTGTCATTTACTAACAGAAACAAAACTATATAAAAAAATAATAATAATAAATTAATTAATAATAAACCCAATCAAAGTAGTAATTAAGTTACATTCGTGTATTTGTTTATAATGCTCGTTAACACATTTGTACGTTAAGGCCTTTTGGTGCACACAATTTTAAGTATGAGCAACTGAGGAAACCTTGTTGACAACTGTGACGTTATAGCTTTTTACCCAGTTAATGAAAATTGGTTGGTAAGAAGCCGACGTCACAGTTGTTTACAGATTGCTCGAGTTGCCATACCTAAAATTGCGTGTGTCAGGAGGCCTCTACACGATTATGTTACAGTAAAATTTCACGACGATGTACGAATAAATTTTTTTTTTTAATATTTGAATTAAATACACATTTCCAGACCAGTAAAGATCAAAACAAAAAACAAACATGAAAATCAAACCAATCAATCTTTCATAATAAGTGGCTAAAAACTACAGAAATGTATCAACACATGCAATACTAATCTATTACCAAAACAAACAAACAAACAAAATGAAAAAGAGAAAACAGTACTGTAAACAACAACTTATAACCAGAACTACTTCAAAAGTAATTCAACTACAACTACTACTGAATAAAGTGATTTTAACCACTAGTTAACTACAATTTTGTAAAAATAATTACAATTACTCTTCCAACTACTTTAAAGTAATTGAGTAATTGTAACTACTTTTCTCAACTACTTCTCCACTGTGGCAACTGGCTAGTATAAAAAGTTAACATTATTTGTATATGTTTTAATAGTTATTTCATTATTTGTTTCAACTGGCTGATTAGCTTTACATAGCATGGAAGAATGCATGCAAAATAACCATCTTTTCAAACAAATTTGTCTGAAATCTTGCACCTTCTTGGTGTAAGTATTTGACCTGCTATACTAAAAAGACACTCCACAAATTTCTTAACATTTGCAGTAGTTATTTATTAGCATTATTGATAATCGTTAAACTACGTAGTTAACTATGTAAAGTAATTGAACTACAGTAAGTAGTTGTAATCACTTTACATAAAGTAGTTACCAACTACCCAGTAAAAGTAATTTAACTAGTAGATCAACTAGTGGTAGTTGAACTACTGCCCATCACTGTCTATAACTAGGGTCTCATAAAAAATATCATTACCAAGTTACTTATAAGTCTCCCTTCAGCAACAACTATTTAATTTTACAAATGAAATCTTTTCTTGTCAACCTTCTATCAGTTTCAGTAAGGCGATTCCAAAGATCAAAGCCTCTGTACATGTAAAGAACAGAGTTCTGTGCAAAATAATTATACGTATCGATTAAGAAAACACTTTCCAAGAAAATAGTGAAATTCAATAGCAAATTGTAAGGATGGTGATTCGTTGCCTAGGTAGACGATAACGATCGTTGGTTGGCATTTTAATAATCTTGAAAAAAAAATCATTACAAAAAATAAATAAATGATATGTCAAATAATAGCAGCAAACATTTGTTAGTTTCCGAACATGGTCATAAATCATTTCGTTCCTAGAATCAAAGCTTACGAGAACAAGTTGCACACATATTATTTTCACTTAGCATGGGTTTGGAAAAAAAAAATATATGTCCTTTTCTAAGGAAAACATTTTTTTCCCCATAAAAAAAATAAAATTTAACTTTTCTACGAATGAAATTCAAACAGTCAACTAAATATTTTTTTTTATGACTTGCCAGATTTAATTTACTACAATATTTCATGCAGATTTAATTTACCAAAATTGTATTCCATGTGCAACATGAACACGGACAAATAGCAACATTCTTCATCTGATGAACAATTTTCAGCATCATTAAGTGCACCACGCGCCAATTCAACTTTGTACTCCATTGAAATTCACTGAAGCGTCATTATCTAGACTAAATAACAGGGTTCGTGCATATATATATATCAGGATATATATCATGATATTTAACCTGAATTTTGCATTTTAAATGAAAAACTGTTCAATTAAAAAGTTAAACTGAAGTTACAGTTGGCTCTGTATTCTGCTAGTTCAGCATACATGGATTCCAAGGTACTGTACATACCGCAGATTGAACAAAATTCGAAAAACCAAAATTTTTTCAAACTAAAATGAGCACCTAGTACTACACTGAATCTATGTGAATTTCATTTCTTCGTTAGTTACTTACTTAACGTTACACACATAACACATGTGTGTATGTCTATTGAAGAGTTATGTCT
>JAQIWH010006787.1:0-12328 GCA_034695005.1 Cryptops parisi
TATACATTATACTGCCATCTACAGTCATTTTTGAGAATAACACTTTATAGCCCAATGTAATGTACCAAAAAACGCATTAAACGAGAACCGCATAAGTTCTTCGCATAAATAAAAAACTACATGAGTTCAATGTAAAAAAAAAATCATATATATATAAATAAGTAAACCGAAAATTGCAGAATTTCTCAAAACTCGCATAACTCAAATGTTGAATTACTCAACGATCGGATAAATTTAAATTCGAATAAATCGAAGGTCGCATGAATCAAAATTTGCATAAATCGAAACGTGCAGAAATAAAAAATGGAAGCATCCAAAACACGCATAATTGAATAGCGAATTACTCAAAGATTGCATAAAGTTCATTTAATTCGCATAAATCGTAACATGCCGAAATCAAAAATGATTTTTTGTTTGTTTTTTGCATTATGTATGTGCATACAACAATTTTAAAATTGTTTGAACAGGCTGATGCAGCATGAGAAACATTTTCATTTCTGAAATAAAAACTGAAATTCTAGATTATGTTCTAAATAATCGTCTTTGTATTGTTGGTTTTGTATATTTCGTTGATTAAATTGTACGGATTGTATGGTATTATTTTATGGCTATCATAGAAATGGTATAGCACACATGCAACGAATACTTGCGTGATTCATATATCTTTTGACAATGCACAGGTGCATCGGAAATTTTTTTTTTACCATTATGACTGATTTTTCTTTATATGATACGAGTATTACTCTATAATAGCAACACTTGCAGGGAACATATACTCGATATTTCAATCTCGAGAAAGATATCTAATCGTTTTTATTTGGAAAGCGTTGACCTATTACACAAATGATCTATTGGTGCTATCTATCCACAGTTTTAAAAACCAGGCAAACTTTTAATCTTGTAGGAATTATAGACTCAAGAGTTATGTTCTGAAACAAACGAAATGCTACTAACATCGTGTGACTGTTATATAAAAAATATCTATTGATACCGCCTATCGACAGTTGAAATCATGCTAATTATTATCAAACAAGCTAATCATTAGAAATCTAACACTCAGGTGCACACTGGGTTTGCTTGGTAAATTCTCAAAATTGTAGGACTTATAGACTTAAGAGTTATAGTATTCTGAAACAAACCAAAACCTCGGGACTCTTACATTAAAGATGATATTTTGATGCCATCTATCGACAGTTTTCAAAACCATGCTAAATTTCAAATATGATAGACATTATAAATCTAACATACTGAGGTGCACATTTCAAACTTTTTCTTGGTAAGTTCACAAAATATAAAACATTTAAGACCTATAGATTTAGAGTTATGTTGTTCTGAAACAATCCAAAACCATTAAAACATCGTGACTCTCATATAGAAATTGGTTCTATCGAAGCCATCTATCAACATTTTAAAAACCATGCTAATTTACAACCAAGCTAAGCATTACAAATCTAACACTCAGGTGCACATTCCAATGGTTTGCCTGATAAGTTCACAAAATTTTAAACATGTAGGACTTATAAACCTTGAGTTATCTTGTTCTGAAACGCACCCGAAACATCGTGACTGATACTCTACAGAAAATCATTAAAACACGTTGCAAAGATCCAACTCAGTATAACATTTTTTTCTCTATCTACAGTATACGTATTCAGAATGAATTCTAACATTGATTTTCTATCGATATTTTCATCGTATTGATTTATCGTGATGCTATTATTCAATTTTGGTTCTTCATTAGGGAGGGTTGATAACCTCATCACCATCTATTTTTCTCCCGGATTGTCCACTCTTATGGAAGTAGGCGTGAAAGGGGCCATATGTTGTTTAGTAAATCCCTCTCGTCAGGAAAAAAAATCTTTCTCATCGGTGATTGGTTCTCACCTTTTCCCCTTTATTATGGAGAAAAAATGGAAACATGTCATGTCTCAGGAGTTTTTTTGGTACCACTGCAATCTTGCATGGACAGAATTTTGACTCTGATCCTTTTTGGCACGTCCATTAAGAGCGTCGATAAAGATTTCGTGTATCGTTGATGCAATTGAATTGGAAATTTTATGCCACACGATATAGATGTAATGGCTGTGTCTTATATACATTTTGAAACGATATCTGTTTTTTCAAAAATTTTCGAATGACTTATGTTTGAATTAATTAGTCGTAGAACGACACCTGTTTTTGTATATGTTGTGAAATAGTTTGCAGTGTCATACAAACACATATATCGCGGAAATGTTATTTGGGTTTCTTCATTGGGGCATTGACATTTACTGTATTTTGGTTTGTTTTGTTTTGTTTTTGTCCACGTGTTCATATTTGTTGTTTTTTACATTGCATTAGTCTGTTCAAATTTGAACAACACTTTCCAGGAATTTTTAACTACCCTACAGAAGCGAAAGCGTCAATAAATCATTTATTAGTTCATTTCTTTGCGCAATGATTTCGAAACGTTTTGTTTATACAGGATGATATGCACGAATAACTGCAGAATGGAATATACAGGGTGATTGAAAACGATTGGCAACTACGATTTTTTGTCAATCTATTTTATACTGGCATCCTCGCAGTCTGACCTTTGCATGCACTGAGCAGATTTGCGCTCGAATATGCCTCGGTCTCCATGAAGATCAACACTGTGAAAACCGAGACACTCATATACTAAACCGTATCAGTTTGGTTGCACATTAGAAATTTTCAATTCTAAAGTTTGCAAATTTGCAATCTAAAGTTTGCAATTAGAAATTGGAATCCGAATAAAGTTACATCCGGTGCTACAGCACGAGTCATCATGTAGTTGTTTTGATAACTTCTTATTACACACTTCACTGTGAATATATTTTCGTTACTTTTGAGCTTCTCAGATTTAATGTTTACAGTTTTTTCTAAGGCAGTGTTGTACATCTTAGGTTTTCAGGGTAGACATACAGAAATTGGCGGTGAATGTCGTTTATTAATCGTCAAGTTGGACAATCAGTAACCGCGTATCTACGAATCCGTAGAGGATTTTACTTTGTTCTTTTGTTAAAATTATCATTATTCAGCGGATTCTAATATATATTTTTTCTCTCTCTAATCAATGAGTTGGAGTTTTGTTGGTGAGAACAAAGTCCTGTGGAGAGACGAGTGACCACCTGGAGGGCGGGAGTTTCAGTAGTATTGGGAATGATGTGTGTTCGCATATGTCCAATAGCTGATAATCAATCTCACCCCTCTTATATACCACATTGGTAAGAAGGGGGGAAAAGAAACAGGAATGAGAAAAAAAGGGGGTGAAAATGATGAAAAGGAGGGTATATTTTTGTTGTCCACTATAGTCCTCATCTACAGAAGGTCGGAAGGGACACCGAAAATTTTCTATTTTTGGCTTCTTCTTTTCGCAGCATTTTCCACCCCTCTTCACTCACACATATATAAATATATACATACATATATACTCGTACATACACACCCACTGGCAGTGTTACACACCTCCTCCTCCCTTCCCAATCCCACTTCGCGGCTGTCTCTACTCTTCTGGGATTGAGATGAGGGGTGATGAAGTTTGAAGCTTTTACCCCCTCACACAGAACCTACTTCCCCTTTCTACCCCTCTCTTTTTTTCTTCTTCTTCATCTTTTTCTCGCCACTTTTCACATCACGAGTACTATATACCAAGTGTTACCCCCAATTATGCCCAGTTATGGATCGTGGTTATTTTTAGCAACAACCCCAGCCTTTGATGACAACCCCTCGGAGAGAGATAAAAGAAGAAGAAGAAGAAAAAAAGGAGGGTGATGTTTGGGGTGAATGCTTAGGTTTTGCTGCTGCTGCTGCTACAGGGTGGAACATGTTCCGAGTTTTCTGTGAAAAGAGGTGACCGCTGTCCAATGGAGGATGAGGGGGTTAAAGGTCGTCTTGACCATGGTACCCAGTCTTTTTTTTACTCCTACTCTCTCCCTAAAATTTGGCCTCCTATTTCCTCACATCCAACATCCCTCACCTGCTTCTCAGAACCAAAAGTAGCAGCTGTCTCCTGATCTGAAATGAGGGTGAAAAAAGAGACCATAGTACAGGAGGTAGTAGAAGAAAAAAAAAGAGGAAAAGAATGACAGGGTGGGGTTAAAAGAGAGAGAGAGAGAGAGATGGAGAAGCACATATATGAAAGTAGAGAGAGAGAGAGAAGCCTAAAGGGAATTTTAAAAAGAATTAGAGTTGAAGGGAAGGGATCTGAAAATGGAGATGAAAACTGAAATGCACAGATTATGGAAGCAGTATAGAAGAAGATAAACTCCTCCAGAGACATCATCATCTTCCCGAAAGTGATGTGACAAGTTTTTGTTGTATTTTATTTTTGAAGTTGCTTAGTTTTAGATTTATTAGGTTACAGTGCCTCATACTGGAAAATAATTGTTTCGACGTTACAAGTATTCATTAGGTCTTTGGAAACGTGGTATTTTTAGGAAGTATCAATAGACTGGTCCAACTTCTATTTAACAGCAAAAATGTTAGTTTACCGAATGTTAGTGACTCGAATCTATGAACAAACCTTAGTTTGTTCTACATTTCTGCGTATGTATCATTTATTCGTTTGTTTTACACATATAAAATTAACGCAAGCGATGTCACCGTTTTCTTGGTCTGAAAATGACGTGACAAGGTTTTGTTTTGTTGTATTCTTTTTAGTTGCTTTAATTTTAGATTTATTGGGTTATAATGCCTCTTACTGAAACATGAATTGTTTCAATCCTATATTTTTGTTTGGTTTTTAAGTTTTTGAAAACGTGTTTTAGGAAGTTTCAAAACCAAACGTCAATGATAGGGAAACTAATGAGAGGGTCTGACTTGTTCAGTGATGGATTGGCTAGGATCAAGGAGCAAAAATGTTAGTTTCACTAAATGTTACTGAACCTACCATATGAACGAATCTGTTAGTTTGTTCAACTTTGCTTCGTAAATCTATCACACAAACTAACGCAATGTCTGATTTATTATTATATAACTTAAATTAAGGCTTATGTATGTATATAAAAAAAAAATTAAGATTTTTAATACAAACAAACAAAATCAACCAAAAAAGTTCGTTAAGCTCAGTTTGTTCTGAAGTGTAATCTGAGTTTGTTTTTCATAAAGTAATTAATAAGAAAATAATTTATTTTCTGTTGAAACAATTTTTTCTTTGGTAGACTCAAGCAGAATATATTTGTTTTAATTGAGACTTTGAATTTAGATCAAGTTCAAGTTTGTTGGTTTTGATGAAGTTTTCCTTGATAAAACTTTTAATGAAGACGAAACTTGGGGTGCACAAAGTACAGTAGTAGTACTGTATTGTACACGAGGCAGCATAAACAATTATCAGGTGAATCGTACTGTTAAAATGTAATTATTGACCATTAAATTTTGCTTTTTAGGTCATTAACGAGCTAGTGAGCATTTCGACAAATAATACTGGCAACGTTACAAAATCAAACGTTACACCTCTCCGTACTAGATCGCATTATAACCTAGGTTCTGGAATGAGTTCTGTCTTCGCGTAATAGCGAAATTGTATATAAGGAACTTCTATAAAATATTAAACACGTGATAGGGACACATTTAATATTTTATTCATTATTATCTCGTTAGAAGGGGGGGGGAGGGTAATATACGAAAATGAAATTTTACTTTTACAATGATTTATTTTATTTGCTGATTTTGTAATACTGGTCGTTTATGCGAGGTATAATGTCTTTTTCTAGCCTTGATATTTCGATGTCAACAACGATCTGTTGTTTTGTACGGTTTACGGAAGTAATGAAAACTTCCTCGTGATTGGCTATATTCTCGCTGAGGAAAAAAACAATAACGTTCTTGTATTGTCTACTAGAAATTATACTATGCAAAACATTTTTTTTTATTCGACCTATATCATTATTATTGGGGTATATCAATTATATATTATTGACTAATATTGACAGCATCCTAAACAAACACATGAATCATTTTCGATGTGCATTATTGAATCATCCAATTTGTTTTCTATATTAATCCGGAAGGTTTGCGATGGAAAATTTTGCGATTCGTGATAATGTACAGGGTGCCTTAAATCTACAGGTGGGCAAAATGAAAGTAACACTAGTGTTCATCTAGTGTTTACACTAGTTAAGGGATTAGTGTAAAAGGGTGTTAAGTAACATTTTTGTTAAAAATGATTCATAAGCATTTTTAACAAAATAATTTTAGCGAATGCGTTATGTACAGTTGTACCTCACTATTGCATAATTTTGAGCAAAACGACAATATATGCAAAGATATTAATGCAAGAAGTGTGAAGTAGCCCATATATAGCAAGACAAGTTCAGATCTATAAAAATGCAATTGGAATAATGTTACTTAACACCCTTTTACATCGGGCCGTTCAATTAGGTTCGGGAATTTTTAAATTGACGACCACAACATGTTAAAATGACGATTGTTATTTTTCATATAAGTTACTTAATAGTCATTTTGTCATCATCAAATTTTTTTTTGGAGGTGCATTGTGTAGTAGAGAATTTTACTGCGCATTATCATCATCAGCGAAGATAGCGAAAATGTCAATGACATTTATACATACAACACACAAAAAAAGTGACTTACAAAACTTAGAGGTCTAATCTTAATGTCTTGCTAACAGTTTAGTTGTAAAGTTTACAAAAAAGAATGTTGCCATGAAACTTTCTTTTTATTTCTTGTGTGTGTGTAATTACCTCAAAAACACCCGATGACATTCCCCCCTTTTTAACGTACACCACGTTTTCATCGGAAGTTTCATTACCCTAATGAAAGATAAATATGCCACTGTTTAGCGTTTTGAGCTTTTTTGTGTGTATGTCGTCAGATAAAAGTGGCTTTTTTTTAAATGTTCTTTTTTATAAAACAAATTCAGTTGTACTTGGGTTGATAAAACACTACAGGTTATTATGAATAATAATACACAATTGTGGGTTTAGTTTAGTATGTAGTAACAACATAATGGAACAGTTATGTATACGTCTCCTGTCACACGTGAGAGTTGCGAAATTTTAGGTTTGGCAACCCAACAACTGTGACGTTAGCTTTTTACCCAATCAACGAAAACTGGTTGGCAAGAAGCTGACGTCAAAGTTGTCCACAAATTGCTCCACTTGTCTATGACTTGCCAAACCAAAAATTGCTTGTCAGAGGGCCTTTATGAAACAGTTATGGGGAGTGTAATAGCAATAGCGATTATTCACAAAACATTATATTTAGCAATTTAATTGGAGGTGAAATCTTACAGTATTGTTATGAGTAGTACTTTTTGTAATTGATATGTGTAATAGTAATATTGCGAAATTTCAAAGCAATTTTGATCTTGACACGATTTTGATAAACCGATAACCTTAATAAGGTTTCGATCGTTTAGATATAGGAATGCTGAAATACCAGCAATATGGCACCAAAGTGTTAAGGATATAAACAAACGCAGAAGATTGATAAATGTTTTGTTCTTTTAAATATAAATTTTACAATTCCCTACCCTAACCATCATAATTAAATCTTCTTTGAAATACTTAAAAATATAGTAAATTAGTTATTAATATGGAGTATTAAGAACAATAAAACGTGGTTTATAAACATTTAAAATAACTGTATAAGATAACAGTTATTTATACCGGGTGCTACTAAAGTCGCGCAACTAGAACTTCGGGCTGCGCGACCCGGGTATTATGCGTCGATATACTGTAAATATTGGGAAATGTGAAACTTAAATAAATTTAGTATGCATTTATTTATTATTTATTTAGTATACATTTATTAAGTATTTATATAAATAAATGTATTATTATACATTTTATTTTATTTCTGTAGTACTGTATTATACATTTGATGGTAGTGGACATTGCACTACTTTTCAAAGCACTAAAGGACTTTGGACTTCTTCGTTCTCTTCTAATGAAATACAGTGCTGACATTTTCTAGACACTTCTTTCAGAACCCCCAGTAGAAAGATTATTAGTCGGGGTCGTTGTCACTCAAGCACAACGTTAATTACCCAAGTGCAGAAACGTTATCCCCCACCACCTCAAACCCCCTTGTCCTTCTTTCCTTTTTTTTGGACTACCCTCACGTGGATACTAACTCCTCACAAACTAAAAGGGGGGTAAATCAACCACATATGCATTGCACTGAAACAATGGTACCCTTTTACTCTTTTTTGTCATTCTGGTCATTATTGGTTCTCTTTATCTCAAACCCCCACCACGGTGTGTGGTGGGAGTTGGCGCGAGAATGATGGGAAGGGTTTTCCTTTTGCTTGATTTCCTTCTCGTTTCACCCCCATACCCTCCTCAACACTGACTGCGACACAGTAGTAGTGGTAGTAGCAAACCCCATTATTATCCCCTTCATTACTGTCTCGCAATACTATCAAGACGGCGACTTCCAATGGGAGATGGAATTATGGTGGCAAAACCAACACTTCATCATCACACGTTCCAACACTATCTAACTTTTGCATGAAGACAACTGTAGTATAATAATCAAGTGTAATAGTTGCGAGGGAGAACGAAACGAACTAGGTGAAGCCAAATAAAATGGGTCACAATATAATTTCTGTAAATGCACCCAATTCGATGCAGCTAATGCCAAAGATTTATTCTGTTCGAAACTGTTATAGAAATTGGACTCTTACTGTGGTGTATTTTTATGCATACTACACATTGATTTTTTTTCTTCACATTTGTTTAATTGAATGGAAATGCATACTATGAAATGCATTTGACTTTAATCATTAGATCTTATATTTCTTCATTTTCATTAATTTTTTTTTTCTCTTTGCAGGTAAGAAACTTGTTTTATTCGCTGATACTTTGGGGTTAACAAGAGATGTTGGTACTACAATGTGCTTTCAATAGTACTGTAATGTAAGTGCAATGTTTGTTTTTTATTGTGGGGTATAAAAATATACAGAACAAATGTTTATTTATGATAAACACGTAATATGTCAGCAGAATTATCACTACTGAATGTACTGTATTTTTACAATTTGCTGTGAACGACTTAAACCTACACACATCTATATGTATGTATGTAGGGCCTACTGTATGAATGAATATCTACATGCACACGGTATGTATACTTGCTCGGGTACCTGGCATCGAATTGCACATCTTAATGCTAGAAAAAATGCTCCCTACCTAACCATCATGCTGATTTAATGTTTTAAAAATGCTTTATGTTTTACTCACATTTTTTGTTTATTTATTTAAAAATTATAGAAAAAGTTTTTTGCCATTAAAGCTGTAACAGCTTTTATTTTATCTCGTTGAGAAGCTCCTTAACCTTTCGAACTCCCTAAACTCGAAGTACTTAATACACCACGAAAAATCTTCATCATACCAACCAACCAACGTAGAATATTGATCAAGTCCTCGTCGACACCCACACTAATGGGTCTTCTTTTTCGCGTGTCTCTTTCATCTTTCACTCACTTTTTCTTTTTTCTCTCTTTCTCTCTCTCTCCTCTTCTTCATCCTACCAGCGTTTCTTCTTCATACCTCCTCGCTCTCTCTCGCTCTCTCTCTCTCTCTCTCTCTCTTTACCCGACCCTGGGTCTGGTCTCGTTACGGCGAGATGAGGTCACGTGACGAGAGAAGGGGTTTGGGAGAGTGTTGGGGGTAGAAGCTTGTTGCGTCTATTATCTACTAACGGGGTTTCAATGAAACAGGCTTTTGCGTCTTGCTTTGAATTTTGTTCATTTTTGCAGAGATGGTCGTTTGTTCACCCACCAAATAGTTTGTTCAGTATAGTATTCACGATACTTAACTACAGTATAACGTAATATATTGTAATCGAAATAGATAGTTACTGCTTCTTTTACATCACATTATTTACTCCATGAAATTAATTCCAGTTTATGCCGCAATTTAAATTTATATGTAATTTTTTTCTACGCGATAATAAGAAAATTGAAACTAAAACTGAAACTGTACTTACTGTTGTGTACTAATTAGTGTACTATTTTGAAGGAGCATGAAGAAGTAAAGGTTTACAGTAGTAGTAAATGTGTACAATCTTGAAACACTCACAATCGTAATCATACAACTGACACTAATAACTAAAGTCTCCAATCTGCGTGAGTGCGTGCTGCATTATTACGTTTATTATTATGCTGTGTTTATTATTATGGTAGAAGGGGAAAGTGGGGACGTGTGTAGTCACGTTTGTGACTAGGCGGATCTCTAATTAGTATCTAAGAGTTATTTTTGTTATGATTTAGCCAAAATGTTGGACGCAATGTTGGAGACAAACTCTGTCTGTATATTAAATTTCTGCGTTAATTTTGCATATACAGTATATGCTTTTTAATGCGTTTAAAATTAAAATAATGCAGAAATTAAATTATGTATTATTGTACGAAATTCTTACGTTGCATTCACGATTTTCAAGGCAATATGATGCAAAAGTCACGCATCGTGGCATTTTAGGGATCAAGACGCAAATACTGAACCATTGTGTAAAATATATCTTTGTTAGAGTTACACATGTAATAACTACATGATATGCCACATTTTAAATGACATTTTATGTCGTTATTTATCTAATTATTAATGTATATGATTTTCAAGGTGATGACAAATAAAAAAGCCACGCGCTTTTCTACGTTAAACGTCAAATTTGAACGGATTAAAGTTAAATAGAAAACTTACATCCATTACATATGGCATAGAAATTACCACAAAGCTTTGGAAATACTTTTGCTTTTCATTTGTTAACTTAAAAAAACGGTTTATTATTGGAGCAAAACTTGCGCACCATAGGAATTCCAACATTAGGAAAAAAGTGACTTTTTTTGCTTAAGTACGAAGTTTATGTTGTAACTTTTTGTTTACACTTTATATAAACAAACAGTTAGTAGTTACACAAAGTTTGTCTATATACATTTTTCTTTCCATTCTTCTCCTATGCCACTTTTATTTTTTAAAAAAAAAGAAAGTCTGTATCATCGGTGGGCGGTGATTTCGCTCCGTGAAGATCATAATATATTGGTTATGGCAACACACACATACACACATTCACATACACTACTACAACACTATATAATAATAATAATGAAAAAAATATAAGAAAGATGGCGTGATGAACGACGAAGACCAAACGTCTGCCTGCAAATCACTTTTTGCTGCTTGCTGACATTCTTTCAGGACCATGGACAATAGCAGGATTTAGTGGCCTCTCGGAGGGTTGCCAAGTGGTCCTCTATACGGAAGTGCTGTATGTGGGGGTGGTAAAAGAGAGGGTGAACAGACAGACACAGTCCACAATTGCAAAGAGGGGGAGGTATAGAAAAAAAGGACACTGGGCTTCTCTTTTTTGGTGGGGGTGGATGTAAAAGGAGTTGATGAAGTGGATTTTCTCTTCTGGAGGATATAGACTACTTTGGAAGGTTTTGTTGTTATTTTGGAGGGGGGTAATGGGGGTTCCGAAAGTGTTAAAACTTTCTATTATAGATTGTTTGTTTTGTGTTCTTGAAGTGTAAATATTGTCTTTTTTATTTTAAATGAAAAAAAAAATTAGTGAGTTTGTTGGACAAAAGTCGCGCATTATGTGCAGTGTTATGAAATGAACGTTTTCGAAAATAGTCATACTCTGCTTTTATAAAATTTGTTGAATAGTACGAGTATTATTATAATTTTGTAACAATCTGAATTTGAATGAAATTTAATATGTATGGCATGTCACCGCCAATGTATGGAATTCAAATCTATAGAATATCTTCAGTAGTCACTTTTGGCAAAGTATTATGTGTCACTGGCAATGTGTGTATAAAGTAAAGACATTTTATAGTATCTCTAGCCTCTTTTGGCAAAGTATGAAATAACGTATACACCTGTTCAAGTCAGTTGAGATTTACATACAACATGATCTCTAAAACAGCAAGTTTAAATTTAGGTCTAGATTCTTGCTTAACGCAATTATTCGCATGCTAATACATTGCTTCAACCAGCCTCGGCTTTCTTTAGAATGCTTGGATCTATATATATACAAGTATATATACATTACTGATCGATAACATACTGTATGTGGTAAATTAAAATTGTAAGTTTTTCATAATTTCTAAAATAGTTCGTAACTGTTATAATAGACTTTTCAGTTGACGTGTAATTTCAAATTTATTAAAACAATTGAAAAGATTGTTAACTACACTGCATATGTATGTAATGTATACACAGTATATATAAGCTTACATAGTTTGTACAGTATTGGTGATATCGCGTGACCTATGCAGCAGCCCCGCTCCCGAATTGTGTATTAGTTTTGTGCCTCTACAGGAAGTTTAGTATCAGATTTGTGAATCTTATAAAAGTCA
>JAQIWH010006788.1:0-12326 GCA_034695005.1 Cryptops parisi
CAAAGTATCTCATGGCATACTTTGCTGAAACTGTTTTCCCAGCTCCTGATTCTCCGCTAACAATTATGGACTGATCTTTTTCCTCCCTAGATGGAACAACATGATCATCAGTAATAAATACCAGGTCATAGCTAATGTTTCAATTCACATTGGCATGAATCGATCACATGAGATGTGTTCAAGCCGGCATTGGCTCATATCTATTTCATTGCGACCCTGCGAACGCTTAAGTGAATGTGAAAAAAAAAACATTTCAAAACACCAGCTCAAGAAGCTATGTCCTGTCTAACGATGTGCTTTTACTAATGTATCATAAGAGCTCAGTAAGTTACACACAGTAATCAAAAAGTATAAAAAACACTTCTTGGAAAGAAATGCGTTCATGAAAAGTTATCCCTATATTAAAAAAACAGCTAGTACTGTACTACACATAGCTTCATCGATCACTGTGTAATATAAAGGTAGTGTTTATTACCTTTCCATTTGCGTAAATGCCTCTTCGGCAACTGCAAAAATGTGAGGATCCAATTCCCCCATTTTGTGACCATGGTAAGTCATGATTGTGTCATTGTCGTAGATGGGTTGATCGTAGGGGTTGATCGCCACTAAAACAATCCGTGTGAAAGAATTCAGAATCAGCATTATTATAATATTCATAAGTTGAATTTACGGTGAATAGTTTTATTTGTAGTTCTAGCTTAAACATTATTGTAAACCCCTCTGATATAAACATCTTGAAACGAATTTATTGAAATTTTGCAATGGAGAAAACAAAACTGGAAAAATGTGACTTGAAATGTTGGTGTACACTATATGTTTTATGTTCACACAATGTTTACTATATCCAAGAAACTTTTATTGGTTAAGGTGAGGGTATTATTTCCATTTTTTGCGTTAATGAAATATATAAAGGGTTGAAATTTCATTTTGAAAGGATTATTGGTACCATATTAGAAAAAGGATAATAAAATACAATAAAAATAATTAATAAATAAATTTCTTACCTTACCCTATAAGATGCAAAATTAAAGAATTTTCCAACGTTTCGCCGCTTTTGGCTAAAAGTTTTTTCAAGAGATAAGGACAAGAACACACAAAGGACACAAGCAGCACTTTTATTGTTTTTATTATGTTGTTTAAGGTGCAGTAATTAACTTTTAATAGACATGGGATGTAAAGGGGCAATGGTAATTGTTGTGTTTTTTAATTATGGTCCATATCTGTTGAGGAAAGGTAACATTGTTTACCATGTCACGTTTTGCTTTCGAAATTTATTTTTTAAATTTTTTCTTATTAATACGGTATAATTTAGAATTTCCAATGGTGGAAAATTGGAAATTGGTGGAAATTTGCATTTCCACCAAATTTGCATTTTCGAATTTGCAAAATTGGAATTTGGTGGAAATTAGTGGAAATTGGAAATTTTTAATTTTCAAATTTTCAGTTTCTTTGTCCAAACTCACATAAAGCTTTGAAAACAAATCGATCGCGGTGTCTTTCCTTTGTTTTTATTTGTTATACCGTAGGATAGCTCTTCAATACCTTCTGAATAGCCCTGAGGTGATTCGCATTACCTGCAACAACACGAGCTCACGTTTGAGAATTGCTGGCATCCCGAATTATTGTTCTATGATCTCTTAACACTTCAAACGTTTAGGGAGCTACCACTATGTTTTGTGCTATAAGTGACTTGATTTGGCAGAAAACTTAAACTCCCAATAATTGTCAGGGCAAATTTAATGTACCAGAGGACAGAAGTCTTTTTATTTTATTTATTTTTATTTTTCCATAAAGCAATCCAAAGGATTGAAAGTTTAACTACATAAGTTATAAGAGGAGAGCATATTTCATTAAAACATAAACACAAAAAATACACAAAACCGCTTATAATAAAAAAAGAAAACAAACTACATTAAAATCAAAAATTCCAGAGAACATGTTTATAAATTTTTTTATCAATATTGATGTAGCATTTCTTGTTATTTACTTCCTTGAGATCAGACATTTTCCTGATATGAAGTGGGAGTTTTTTCCAGAGCTCGTATGAGTTGTAGGGATAAGTATTGAAAAGTTTTAAATTGGTATTTAGGCCATGGTGTAATTTATGTGATGTAGTGTCTCGTTGCTGTAATGAAGTATTGTAGTTTTTTGTGTGTACATGTAATGGATGGTTAGGATTATTGATGAATCTAGGAATTTCTTTGAGCTTGTGATAAGTAATGATTTGAGGAATTGTTAAAATTTTTAGTATTTTTAGTTTATGGGAAATAGATGCATAGTTTGAATAACCAAATAAAATACGAATTAAGATATTGTAAGCTACAGTGAGTCAGGAAATGCGAAATTTCGTGGTATTACACCAAATTATAATAGCATAAGTTATTGTAGGAATAATTTTAGTCTGAAGGAATAGTATTTTTCTTTATTGGTTAATATGTTCTTGAGTTTTTTGACTATAAATATTTTGTTGTTTAATTTTTTTATAAGTGTATCAATGTGGGCACCAAAATTAAGATTGTTGTCAATTTTTAAACCTAGAATCGTAACGCAAGGAGTATGTATATTGTTAGGAATTATTATAGTTTGAGTTATAAGCGTATTTAACTTTAAATTACGTTCACTGAAAAACTGTTTCAATTGGGCAACATCTTCATTAACCAGGTGTTCTGCTGCATGTCTCTCGAATTTTGGAAAAGGAAACACTAAAATATTGTCGTCAACATAAGAAAATAAAATTGAATTCAGTGTTAATTCGAATACAGGATTTAATGCCGCTGCATAAAGAGCTGTCGCAGATGGAGTTCCCTGAATCACCCCGCTAAATGATGCAGTCTTGGTAGATATAGTAGAGCCAATTTGGAAGAACCTGTTGCTCAAGTAGTCCTTAAGCAATAGTAAACATTGTGTTTGTAGGCCTAAGTCTTTAAGGTTATTAAGAACTATATTCCTGGACAAGGAGTCATAGGCCTTGGAGAGGTCTATAGCTGATAACAATATATGTCTACCTTGTTTCTGAAATGTTGTTATAAGATCATATAATTTTAATAAGAAGAAGTTCGCTGATTTGTTCTTTGTTACGCCGTAAGCGTTGATAGAAGTTGTTGATTCAATTAGTTCATAGAGGTCATGAAATAGGATTTTGTCAGCTAATTTCGCTAGAAAAGAAAGGATAGCAATAGGTCTAAAAAAAGAGATCAAATTTAGAGGTCCTGGTTTGTGTTTTGGGAAAATGGAGGCAATTTTCCATTTTTCAGGATACTTGGCATTCCTGTAAATGGATTGGATGAGATTAATGATATGTTGTACTATATTAGAATGTGATCTAAGAATGACTTCTTTAGTGATGAATTCGCCAGGATAGTTATTTGTATTTTTCATTTGTTTTATTATTTTTACAAGGCCATTCACTGTTAAATCAAAAACTTCAATTTTTGAGGAAAAGTGTGGTGAGATATAACAGGTATGGTAAGGTTATGAATGGGTAAATTATTTGGATTATTGCACCAGTCCAAGAAGGTCTTGAAAAGACTAGGGTTAAGGAGGCGCTTAGTTTGGTTATTTGTGTTCTTTACTAACTGCCATAATTGTATTGGTGAATGAAGGTTCTTAACAAGGTCTCTTTTGGCCGTCTGTATACATTTTTTGTAAGACGCATTGGATTTATTTTTTTTGAGATAATTTTCAGAACTTCGGAGAAAAATCCAAGCTTTATAAGCGGTATTTTTTGCTTTGAAACTGTTTTTTACATCCTCATTCCACCAGTGCTTAAAACTTTGTGGAGGGTTACTTTTTGTGATTAATTTTAGACCCGAATTAACGAGCGCCTTCCACAACGTTGTTTCGAGTTCACTAAGGAAGCCTTCTGGTTCCAATAGAAGATTATCTTTAATTGGGACTGCAGCCGTGTCCGTATAAAGTTGTTTCCATTTGATATATTTGAAAGATAGATATTGTGAGGCTAAGGTAGTTAACTTTTGAGTCTTAATTACACGAGACTCTCCCTTGAACTCCAAGGCAATGTCAATGATTTGGTGGTCCAGAGCAAACGTAGTTGAAAAGGTGGGTGGAAAATTAGTAATGTTGTCAGTAACAAAGATCTGATCTATAATGCTGGTATTATTATTAGTAATATGTGTAGGAGTGACTATTCTGGGTTTACATCTTAACCCCTCGAAAAGAGCTAGCAGGGTGTTAGAAGCATGAGAAGGCTTGCTAAAGTCAACATTAAAATCACCAATTACAATGTTAACTCCATTCACTTTTAGTCTGTCTGAAAGAACATTTACAAGGTCGTTAACAGGAACATAATTAGGACGATACACTGTTATTGTAAAGGGGCTTATGCCAAAATTAACAATACAACTTGATAATATTTCCAAACCAGAAACAGCATAATGAAAGTTGTTATTATAACAAAATTTTTCTTTTAGGTAAAGAAGCACTCTACCTTCTCTTGACAGTTTGTCAGTTCTTATTGTATTATAGCCCATTAAATTTATTTCTTCAGATTGTATATTAGATGTCAGCCATGTTTCCGTCAAAAAAACAAAGTCTGGCAGTTTGTCCATCACTATCAAGGTGATGTCATCAAATTTGTTTATCATTGACCTAGTATTCAAATAGGTGATGGTAATGATCTTGCTTTTGGTATGTGCCGACTGTGTGTGAGTTGAACTTAAACAAGGTCTTGGTGTTATTGAACACTTTGTGTTTTTAGATATATATGTTGTTGTTGAGGCTAATGAGGGGGATGTTTGGTCAAAACACTTATTGTCGTTATCACCCACATTCGCTGGATTGTTGTTCTTTGTTGATAGATGGATTTACCATTGTATTATTGAGATTCACAAGTTTAGGGTCACTTCTCTTAAATCTGGTAGCAGACACGTTTTCTGGCCATTTGTCACGGCCTAGCCACGCTGATAAGTTATCATCGGTGAGACGTACGAAGAAATATGAGGAAATGCTTCCTGCATAGGTTTCCCAGCGGCCACACTTCTGTGCTATAGCTCCTTGTTTTCTAATATATTCAACCAGATCCTTTGGTTCGACATCATCTGCTAAGTTACCAACACATAGGCCGATAAATGACAGGAAGCTTTCTTATGTAAAGTGGAAGCTCATTCTAATGTGTAAAAAAATTGAGTGAAAATTTTGTCAGAGCGAAATTTGTGTGAGTGCCTTGGAGCTTTATGGTAAACTTGTAATTTTTACGGTAACCATTAGTTAGGTTGACCCAGCATCGTAGAAAGTGCAAAGGGTGTTCTTTATGCCGGAGGGCCCTTGAAAATTCTAGGTATCGATAGAATTTGATCATTTGTGAGATTTTTAACAGTTTACGTGTTTTTAAAAAGGTGGTAATGGAGCAGTATCGGGTAAGCCCAAATAAGATTCTGACGTGGCGGTTGTATGCCACTGTCAGTCTTCTTATTCGATAGAGTGGAATATCTCCCCAGGTTGATATTCAATAAGTTATTACTGAGTTCAACTTGGCTTTGATATAGTTAATTTTTTCCGAATAAGTGAGGATTTTTTTCATTCTTTTGGTTAAATACAACATTCGATTTATGCGTAGAGTAATTTGTTTAACATGGTATGCGAAGCCCACTCCCTTGTTAATTCAAAGTCCCAATATTTTTATTGGGGGAGGTACTACTTTTAGTGGGACATGTTGGGTAAAGCGTTTAGTTTTTAACGGGTTTAATTGCAGCCCGTGCGAGTTACACCATTTGGTGATTTTTTTTATGTCGTCTAGTATAGACTCTTCACAGACGTGTCCTCCGCCGATGGGATAACGGTAAAGCAGGATATTATCATCCACGTAGGTGAAAACACGAGCTGTTAGAGGGAGATCGTGTATGCCCATGGCAACTAAGCCGTAGAACAGAGTAGCATTCGGGCTTCCCTGTATGACCCCTTTCTCAGAAGTGGTGCTAGTTTCTTGTCTATCTCGAATTATGAAGGTCCGGTCATTGAAATAACTGTTTAAAACTTTAACAATTTGGGTTGATGCTCCTAGCGCTATACAGGTCTGTATTGTCTGTAGTGTCTATGGAGGCAATCAAAAGCTTTGGCCAAATCGGTCATTATGATAGTAGTATTGTAAAATTTTGGAGATGATTCTGATATTAAGATATACATTAGTTGTAAAATAAGGTAATTTGCGGATTTATGTGGGTTAAAACCGTAAGCATTTTGGTGGGACGTAGTAATGGCGATCCGTTGTAGCTTGGCGAATAGTACTTTATCGATCACCTTGACGATCAAGGGAAAAGATGCTATGGGTCTGTATGAAATAGGTTTTGTAGGATCTCCTCCTTTGTACTTTGGAAATATTGTGGCCTGTTTAAATTGTGTAGGGTATACTTGAGTTTTTCTGATGAGTTCAATGATGTAGTGAATAATTTGTATAAAGCTAGGTAGTATATTTGTCACAACTAGGGAATTTAGGGTGTCGTTACTAACATCGTTTGGTTTTATGTATTTTGACACAATGGATGGTATATCCGTGTAAGGGGGATCATTGCAATCGAGAGGGAGATAAGTTAAATCTAAGGGTTTGAAAAGGTGCTGAACCTGTACCTATTGGATAGGTTGCACCACTTTAAATATGCTAGGTCTTGATTAGGGCTGAGAGTGACCCTTGGAGCATTTGACTCGTGGTCGAGATACTTCCAAAGGAAGTTTTTTTTTCCAATAAATCGTCTTTTATGTTCTTTTATTTTGTTTTTATATTTTTTTTTTATGGTAGTGAGATTGGTTAGGTTAACAGTAGATTTGTCAACTGTATATCGAAAAAAAGCTTTGTTGAGTTTATGTTTTAGGGAGGTGAGTTCCGAGGACCACCAAACCTTTTTATTTTTATTACTCTTTGGTTGCTTTACTGTTATGGTTAGTCCATGTTGGTGGAGACTGGTAAAAATGTTATTGTAGAGTTGTTTAATGAAAAGATCTACGTCCTCCTTGCTTTCATACTGCCAATAGGGTAGGGAAAAAGCAATGTGGTTACTGAGAGCCAACCAATCCACTCCACTATAATCAAATCTATAATCGGGGGAGAGATGAGTTTCAGGTAGGTATATATTGCATTTTAGTCTACAAATGACCACTACATGATCAAAGTTGAAGGTAGGGATACTCTCAATATCTGTGAGTTCATGGTTTTTATTGCAAAAGATTTGATCAATGGTGCTCCAACCATTCGTAGAATAGCGAGTTGGAAAGTCTATGGAGGGATAGCAGTGTAATCCTGCCATTGCTGATAATAAGTTATTCGTTTGATGGTCACCGTGACTAAAATCAGTGTTAAAATCCCCAAAAATCAAGGCATTATCTAAAGTGAAATTTTGGGTTAGAGTATCAATTAAAAAATCAATCGCAATATATGATGGACGATATATACATAATAACTTTACGGTATCGCATTTTATCTTAGATAAAAGGACTTGGATAATTTCGAGTCCTTCAGAGGAGAAGCTCTTGATGAGTTTAGAGTTAATGTCAGTATGACACAGGATGGCAACACCTCCTCCCCGGGTGTTCCTGATGCATAGGTGAGTTTTATAATCCTTATAAAAAGTGATGGATGGATAGTCGTTATCATTAATCCACGTTTCAGTTATGCATACAGCAATCGGATTGTACATATTTATTAGTGATTCTATGTCGTCTTTTTTGTTTCTCATCGACCTTGAATTTAGATATAGAATATTCCGGGGAGAATATTTGTCTATTTCATTGTTGTCTAGTCATTTTTCATCGGTTGTTGTAGGGTTTATTATTTCTTTTAAAGGATTGTTTGGCTTGTCTTCTATATTATTCGGTGTATCGTCTGGTACAAGTGTTGGGTTTTTGCCTATAAATTTAGAGATGTAACTGTTTTTAGGCCATTGACCTTCTGTGATCGTTGTCGTCACTTCATCGGCCACTATTCTAACAAAAAAATGTTGAGAGGGCCTACCACTTTGGGTGATCCATTTCGAACACTGTACAATATTATGATTTTTTTTAGTTAGTGACTCCTTGAGTTCGACAGCAGTCACTTGAGGGACGAGTCTGCTTATGCAGAGCCGGACTGTCTTTGGTGCTCTTGGCATAATGTCTAATGTGGTATCGGCTGTGCCCCATACTCCTATGGATCGATGTCCTATGGGTCGATCTCATCTCCATTCTACTTCCCTGAGTTTTAGTTGATGTCTTGTCCTTAATAATTTGTTTGATGTCGTTGTCAAGTCCTGTATGTATACTGTTTAAATCCTCCAAGGCTGGCATGCCTGCGAGCAACGCTAAAATACGTCTTTTCAGGTCCATAGCCGGAAGTGAAGTGATAGAAGTGAAGTCACATAGCTTTTTATACCTTTTACTAGTACGAGGGGGCACCCAAACGAAACGAGAATTATTTATTTACATTTTTTTCATTTATTATAACATCTTAAAAACATTAATCTCCTTCAAAATACTGTCTATTAGATGATATGCATTTGTCCAAACGGTTCTTTCACTGTTCGAAATATTTTTTAAATTCTTCTAAACTGATGGTGTCAAGTGCTCCCAGCGAATTTTTCTTAACCTCCTCTACGTCTTGAAAACGCTTTCCTTTTAGGTTTTTCTTCATTCTTGGGAATAAGAAGAAGTCACAGGGAGCTAGGTCAGGCAAGTAAGGGGGCTGAGGCACCGTTGTCATGCCATTTTTTGTCAAATACTGTTTGATTTTCAGAAAACAGAATTTGATGTTGGCAAGTTGCTGCATAAAGTTTGCCATCAAAAAATCACTGAGAGCGGGTGAGAGGGGCTTAGGAAAACAACCACTGTCGGTTGTTTACATGAACGCTAATTGGCCAACTCGTCGAAGCTCGTCAAACAGGGTTGGGTAGGTATAATAGATCAGGTATTATACGTAGTTTTATACAGTATATTATACAGTAAAATACGTAATGGATAAAACCTTAGTTACACATGTATAATACGATCCACGTATGAAACCTTTTTATACCTAAAAAATCATCAGAAAATGAGTAAATTGGAACTTAGGTTAAATCTGGTATTGGTCAACAATCGTTAAATCCAATATTTGTCACATTTTTTCGTAGAATAATGCTCGGTTATTTGTACAAAAAATTAAATATTGTGACCAAAAGTCACAGCTAAGGTGAAAAATCAGTTATTACGAAGAGGAAGAACAATATAAAATTTTAAAAAGTAAACTAAATATGATATGATGTGCTACCAGTAAGGCTTTGGTGACAAGACTCAAAGTATTTACAAAGTATTTGCAATTGATTCTGTAGCCGTCAGATTCAATATTTATCAGTTTTTCTAAACTGACGATCATAGGGGTTCTATATTATACAGGGTGTATCTGAATGGTCTGTACAAACTCGGGAAATATGTTCCAGGGACCTAAACAAGCAGAAAATGTCCCATGAATATGGGGTCAGATACGCTTCAGAAGTTATCATGGTTTGAAGTTTGCCAACAACGACTGTTGAATTATCACATCAAATTGCCTAGTTTGTCGTTTCCATGGCCATTGAAGGTAAACTTTGAACCGTCGTAACTCCAGAAGCAAGCTTGTTTGACACCATGTTCATGGACATTTTGTCTTTAGTCCCTGGAACATATTCCCAAGTTTGTAAGATTATTCAAGTACACTAGTGTTGCCAACGGTAGTGAATTTTTTTAAAATTCAACAAAAATTAATAAAAATATACATATGACAATAATATTGTATAATAACTTGATTGATTTAAAATATTTCATACTATATTATATGGTACACTACTGTTGGAGTGACACAACTACCAACGGTAGTACACTGCTCACAAAAATCAGGGGATATTTCAAAATCTTCATAACATTTTGAAATATCCTCAAATTTTTGTGAGTAGTCTATATAATAGTAGGAGTATTTGGAATTAATAAAGTTATTATACAATATTATTAATCATTATATAAATCAACAATACAGTTTACAAATGAGTAACTTAATAAAAATCATATAATTCACATTACTTAATATAAAAGGCCAGATCTGTGGGTCACTAACGAGCTTATACGTATGTGTGTGAAAACGACACCCAATGCGTTGTTTTCACTTTGAGCGTTAGCGAAGCGAACGCTTTTTTTTTACACGCTCTGTGTTTTGATTAATGGCTGGCTTTTCCTTTGCAATTTGTATTCATTTTGAAGCAATTCGTATTCTTGAATCAGAATCAGCTCAATCAATCAATCTTGAACAGATACATAAAGAATTAGACAATTGCCGAATGTTTCGATGATGTTTTGAATCCATTATTGCAAAGGGGACGCTAACTTAAAGCGAACGTGAGCGCTAGAGAGATCTTTAAGCGCTTTCAATGCTTTGAGCGCTATTTTCAAGTGAATTGGAAAATGAGGAATTTGAGCTTTTGCTTTCAAACTTGATGAATTTGAGCGCTTTGAGCATTATTTTCAAGTAAATTGGAAAATATGTTTTAATTAACTAGCGTCCGTGCTTCTGCATGGGGTGTTTTATAGTTGTATAATGCCAGTACAGTTTTAGAGTTTTATACATTTTATACAGTATTATAAGTGACGTATTATACGGTAACATATATAACCTCGAGTTTCTCACATTAGTCCTTATGACCAATAGTCCTTATGACCAATAATCCTTATGACCAATTGTCCTTATGACCAATCGTCCTTATGACCAATTGTCCTTATGACCAATCGTCCTTATGACCAATAGTCCTTATGACCAATAGTCTTTACGACCAATAGTTCTTATGACCAATAGTATGTGACCAATAGTCCTGTGACCAATAACCCTATGACCAAAAACCCATATGAACAATAGTCCTTATGACCAATGGTCCTTATGACCAATAGTCTTTATGACCAATAGCCTGTGACCAATGGTCCCCAATTCGCAATTTTGGCGGATGCATACAAAACCGCTTTTCTCTATTTCGTGGATAAATACACGTTTTGGTGCTAACAATGAGAGATTTGGCACTAGTTCCGGTCTTAATAATTGGTGAGGAGGCACGGTGTATAGAAGAGATATTAGCTTCACTTGTGAGTAAGCTGGGAATTGAATGTATAGTGTCATCTACAGTTGTTATAAGAATATACTGTGTAGTCCAATGCACCAAAAATTGAACAAAACGAGAACCACATTAGTTTTTTGCATAAAACGAGAATCGCATTAGTCTTTTGCATAAATTAAAATCTGTGTAAGTCCAATCATGGTAGTACTATATACTGGTATGCCTGCAAGGAATAATCTCATGAGCATTCTACGTGCAAAGCCAACATGGCGCCTGTAGTGTTGTCGCTATAGCCGCTTCCGACCAATAATGTATTTATATGTTAATAATGAATTAATACATGTTTTAATTATAATAAAATAAAAGTAATGGTGCTTAAAAATAACAGTAAAACATTTTTTGAATGAATAATATGGTTAATGAATCGTCCTTGTAGTTAGAAAATTAAATAGCATTATACAAAAATTCTGTTATTTTTAAGCACCATTACTTTTATTTTATTATAATTAAAAAGTGTATTAATTCATCATTAACATATAAATACATTATTAACGAATAATATTAAATCCTTTTTCCAAAATACCACTTAAGTTTTTTGATTATTAAGACTTAAATTTTTTCCAACACCTTCATGTGACATGTCATTTCACGGTTATCAGCGAGGGTACAATGCCGACGAATGAGCTCCGAAAGCCGCTAGCCGCCTCACTACGCTAGCCTATCATTTTCTCAACATATTTATTGAGAGATAATTTTATTTGTGAGGATGAATTTAATGTACAAAATGAATTACTCTGTTGCACATACAATAGTTCAGGAAAATATTTTATTTACAAAACAACTTGAAACTCAGCATGTTCGTGCCTAGCACGAAACGATGGCGACGGCCGAGTCATCAAAATGACAACTGAGCTATAACAATGCTGCAAAAAAATCCATCACGGGTGTATCGTGAAAGTAATTATAAAATTTGATACTATACAAAACTATGAAACCTTAACTTCCAAAAGAACACAAATTTAAACGTCGGAATAAGCATTTAAAGTACAGTCAGCAAAAATACTAACCTTACTTGGTTGGTAGCGACAACACTACAGGCGCCATGTTTGTTTTGATACTTTGGATGCTGATGAGTCACAGTAACTTCTACTGTGCTGAATTATTCCTTGCAGGCATACCAGTATATAGTATTACAATGGTTGAACGCAGTTTCGAACATGAGACTTTTCACATACCAGCCAGTCGCGCTACGTCGAAGCAAACTTGGTACATTGTAAAGCAAGCTTCCAAAACACG
>JAQIWH010006789.1:0-12323 GCA_034695005.1 Cryptops parisi
TTGCAAAGTAATTTGCGAACAGAATTTTACATCCGAAGTCAGCCAAAGAAGAGCTCCGCTTCGCTTCGCTCTGATAACTGTGATTCCTTTCTTCGCACGTGAATTCTTTATTTTTGTTTGAAATTGTGGAATCGGGTTATAGGTGAAACAGTATCAGTACTGATACTAATACTACACTAATAATACTAATAATCCACATAACCACTCAACGACAAAATATTTGACTTTGAATGTCCATAGCAGAACGAGTATTAACTGAAAATTTGTGTTAGTTAATAATAATAGCATGTACTAAAAAGCTTTGTGAATTCTAGTTTTGACTAAGTAAAAGTGTAAATTAACCAAAGTGCTTTGCTTAAAGTATTTTGGACTAGTGAAAACTGGTTTTAACGGATTTCGGTTTTTACCCTACCATGTAAACTTGATCGTCACACACACATATGCACACAGAAACTTGCCAATTATGTTATAGATAGATATGATTTCATTGTAATTTTAACAAGGTTGTATAAAAGTTAAAATAAATAAGTAAATTATTAATTGTAATTTAATTTATTGACGATTCCATACTACATACAGAAAATCTTTATTTTGTATGAACATTTTGATCGCTTTTCTGTATAACACAAGTTGTAACTACATCTTTTGCAGCATTTTCTGCTGAGCACATCGGCGCATCGCTACATCTTTTTAAAGCTTTCCAGCATAACATAGCTACAGCTTTTTAAGGCTCCCAGCAAAACACTGCGCTATTGCTAGAGCTTTTCAAAGCTTTCCAACATAACACCATGTCTTATGTCTCGTTAATACGCAATATAGTACTTGTGAAACCGCGAGTTCTACGGTAATTATTTGACTGTCAATCTCGTTTAGGTTGGATAACCGAGATTCTACTGCACTCGTTTTGGATTGAAATGTGAATGGTTAATTCTGCTGAATCATTGGTAAACCACAATGACTTGTAGAGTTTATCGATCATTTTTTTTGTTGCGTGAATAATGTTTAGATAAGAAATATATACGTACAGTATACAATAGTGTTGATAGTTATTCATGTATTCTTATATTATTATTATTATTTATATATTCATATCTTTTCGTACTTTGTTCTATATTCAAGTAACTTGGAAAATAATTTCTTAGAAAATATTCTCATATAAGTCTCAAAATATTATTGTAGACCTTTTTTTTTGTAGGAATTTTATTAAGCTTAGCCTATGGCTTAACGAGTAACTTTTACTTTGAGAATACTTTTAGCTTTAATAACAAGTCTTGTTTATAGAAGTTGTTGTTGATCTTGTTGTTGTACTCTATATGTTTGTTTTTTTGGTTTGTTATTTTTTTTTGTGTGTTTATCGAGTCGTTTGTTTGTTCGTATTAGTTGGACTAAAGTGGTCAACAAAAGCGAAGTTTCGTTCGGCGAAGGCGACTCTCGATTGGAAATGTTGGGTGGAACGTTGATCCTTCACAACATCAACCAATCAGACGCTGGCGTTTACCAATGTCACGTGAGCAATAGCGTTGGAACAGAGAAGATGGAGACTCTTCTCAGTGTGTTCGGTGAGTAAATTTAGTCACTTTTGTTAGTTTTTATCAATTTTTGTTAGTTTTCATCGATTTTTGCTACTTTTTTTTACCGATTTTTGTAGTTTTCACCAACTTTTTTCTGTCACCGTTTTTGTATACTTGGTAAACTTTGGACATTTCATTGACTAGGTTTCAAATTGACGAAAGTTGGATTCGAGTCCGAAAAGTTGAATTTGTGGGCTTCAATATAATGATAAGCCACATTTTTTAAATTGTTCATCAGAACCGTTTTTCTGGTGAGAAATGCCATATAGTATACCATGGTGAGCAGCTATGGTGATTTTCTATATAATGCTGCCATTTTCTTGAACTTTTAGAAAGTGGTAAAGTAGGAAGCTAGAAGCAGCACTGAGGCATAATTTGATGTAAAAATGTTAGTTTTGAAAAAAAAAATGTGGCTTATCATTATATTGTTGGGAGTCCTTCAATTTATTTTTTTTTAAATTAAACAAAAGTTTTAATAACGAAAATTGACGATGAAACTCTAATAAACTTTTATTTATTCTGAATTTTGTTACTTTGCTTTGTTTTACCGATTTGTTTTATGTTTTTGTTTTTTGATTTCACCGACTTTGAACTTTTTTTTCTCTACTTTCACAAACTTTTGTTTGTTTTACCCACTCTCGTTAGTTTTCACCGACACTTTTGTTTATTTTTACAAAGTTTGGCTTTTAGCAGTTTTTGCAACTTCGTACTTTGACTACACCTTAAAATTTGCGACCTTTCGATTCAAGCAAAACGTTGAAGTTGGAAAACACAAACTTTTTATTTTTGTTGAGTTTTTCTTTTAAATTTAAAAACAAAAAAAAAACAAAAAACTTCGAACTGAATGAACGTTCCATTTATCTTGTTCCCTTTGTTTTTAACCTTTTTTTTCCACTTCATTCGTATGCACGAGTCTTTTAAGAATAAGGTGGCATTCACGTTCTTGGTCCTATTTCACACATTCCTTTCTCGCTATTTAAGGTTTTTTTTCTTATCCTTTGTTTTTTCTTTGACTTAATCTTATTTTCTTACAGCTTCGCTGGGTGTGAGTTTAAAACCTCGAGTGCAAACCGTGAACGTGGGAGGTTCAGCTCGATTGGAATGCGTCGTTTGGGGCTTCCCGGTTGGACAAGTGTCATGGCTGAAAGATGGGCGCCCTTTGGTGGACGCCACCATCCAACAACCCTACACCTTATACGTGGAACGCATGCGCAGAGACGATGTCGGAATGTATCAATGTGTGGTGAGCAATGAAAGGGAAATGGCTCAGGCTACCGCCCAACTCACCCTTGGAGGTAAAAAAAAACTATATATATATATACATACTTACGTTTTATGTGTTTTTTTCGGCAATTTGATACAGGGGTGAAAAGAGTGATTGATGAATGGGTGATGGGTAACCATGATTGGCTGGAGCGGCGAGGAAAAACTTTCGTGGGGATTTTGAAATGAGCTCCCCTCGAAGTTATTTGAAAGGTGCAGGCTTTTTGTAATGATCGTATGTATTGCCGAGAAGCTTACAAAAAGATTTTTCTTTCATTGTGATCGTATCGTTAGATTATTTGAATCGGGCTTCATGAAAGCTATTGAACTTTCAGTGTCACAGGTAATATGAGTCTGTTACATAGGTTGTGACTAGAATGGGCAATCTATAGTTATTGTACAGGGTGTCTACTATGAAATGACCGAATTTTGTCGTATGCTCACAAACTAAGCAAATCATTGTCATGGCAAATCATAGGCCATGCAACTGTAACATATCAAGTATGATAAAAAAAACGAGTATATTACAAATTATTTTTAAGGATACGCTTGATATATAGTTTCACTTTATGCGAATTTAGATTTATGCGATCTTTGAGTTATTCGCTATTCGATTAATGCGAGTTTTGAGTCAAAGTCCGATTTAGGCAAATTTTGATTTATTCGAATTAGGATTTATGCGAATTAAGATTTATGCAATCTTCAGTAATGTAATATTCGATTTATTCGAGTTTCGAGTAATTTTATTTTCGATTTCTGTAATTTTGTATTCGATTTGTGCGATTTTTGTTACATTAGACTTATGCGGTTTTTTTATTTATATGGTTTTCAATTTATGCGAGATTTTGTCCAGTGGACTATAACGTACATTATATTATCGGAAACGTTTGTAGTTGCCAGTATACGTTCAATTTCCAGCTCATTCATTCACTCACTCGCAAGTGAAGCTAATATAAAAGTGTAGCATCTGGAGCGTCATCAATATGACGTGTAATGAATGTCGTGACGAACCACCGATCCCGACTGACACAAAAATTTCAAACGATGATGGATTAGAAACAGTTTATGATGCCTACAATCACATTGAAGGCATCACTATTTACAATTTTTCAATACCCAAACTATTAATAATACAAGTCTCAAATTTGTTACTCCTACACATCATGAATTTTTAATTAACAGATACGCTGTAAATTTCTTCCAAAATTAAATATTTTACCTTTATATATAAGACACTTAGTCCGATCAACTCATATTGATAATTTAATTTTTTTTCTTCAAATTTTGATAAGAAAACTTTTCAAACATGTGAATTGCTGTAAATTTAATTTAATTTGTTTATTTATTTTTTTGTACTTTGATTTTAAGGATTGTGTAATAAAAACATAAGGTGTTCCGATACATATGACACCTTCTTATGTAATCAGAATGGTCGTGGTGGGGGAGTAACAATACTGATTACAAAAAACGTTAGTATCTACACACGTAGACAAATATAGTTTAAATGGCCTTGAAATGCTGCATATAACGGTGTCTCCAAATACATCAACAAAGTTTGACTTAATAGTTATCTATCGACTTAACTATATCCTATGGTTTGGTGGGCTCCAAACTTATCCCAGTTAAAATTTAACTTAGATAATTCTTATCAATCCATCACGCATCCAAGCTCTCATAATTTGAATGAGCTTAAACTCAATAATAAAATCTAAAAACACACCATCCGAATTGCAAAACATGTATATAAGAACCCTCTGTCTTCTTAGAAATTACCTAAATAACTACCTTTCAAATTGCAGACCTCTCTGAAACCATCACATGTTCGACAAATGTCGTCGTATAGACGTCTGTAAATACAGTAGCTCAATATTGCACCATTTAGCTGCAAACTCTTTTCATGCAATACCGATAAATGCCACTCTGTACACGTACGTTAATGATAATTTTCTTTTGTACACTCACCCCATCTACGAACTCCACATTTTTCAAACGCACATACGGCAAAATCTGATTGAAATTGAACAATGGAGTACGTCTCACTCCTTAAAATTAAATACACTTGAAACCCATACTATTACTTTTCTAAACCAAAATATTACAGAAAATCATTCTACAAAGATCCTAGGATGCCGGTTTGATTCCAGCTAAAAGTTTGCAGCCCATATTAACAAACTTATACTACTTTTTTTAAACCGTAACATATACCTGGCGAAAACACTAAAAAAATACATTATCATATAAAGAAAACAAATTTTCCTTAACAACAAACTAGTGTTTTAAATCTTAAGGATATTATTTAATCTCAATATTTATTCTTCACTATTAAAATTTTTATCAACTCGAAAACTTCTTTCAACACTACCACCAGATATACTCAATATTATAAGATTATCCTAAAAAAACATATTTCTAATAATTACCATTTTCGGTACCCATAGAATACAATCATGGAACTATCTATCTCTTACACTACGCAAACTTGCAGACGATTGTGTTCATCCAAGATTGTATGTCTGCATTTCAAAAAGAAATTATATAATCACTTATTACACACTTGAATGAGACGTACTTTATTTCCTTCCATGGTGTAATGTTTGGCGATCCTTGCCTGCACTATGGCAGTTCGTACTTATGTATTTTTAATGAGATATCGTAATATGTGCTTTTGTCTGCTTCGAATAGTCAAAACTTTATTATTTTGTTAAGTACCATTATGTATGTTACTTGTCCACGGGACGAAGTTAAATAGAAACAGTAACACATTTCCACTTTAGCTCCATCTCTCTAAATCCATATCATCTAAAACGACTAAACTCCTTTTGTGATTGGCTTTAAGCATAGCCATGCAACAACTCGCTTCTTCTCTGAGGTGACACAATCTTTGCGTTGAATGACAACAGCGTCCCAACAATGGCTCGTAAAGTAGGCTAATATTTAGGTAAATATTTGAACTTCTGTAGTACCCATCAAATATGGAAAAAAGTCAAAACCAAAGCATTATGATGCAATTGCACACGGTATAATTGCATAGAAGTTACGCATATTGATCTGCATAGAAATCAACAAGATGGGTGAAGTGGTACACACACACAGCACGAAGATAAATGTAACTAAAAGTGGCACTTGGATTTATATCAGTTTCATATAGTTAATTTAGAACAGACATATTAACATACACGGAAATGACAATTTGATTGTTCAGGAACTTCAATTCTGTGATTTTGATGAACTGTCTTTCAAGTTTCAGTTGTGCCCAATAATTCTTCTCAATGTCATTCATTTGGCATTGGTTACAACACTTCTCATCAAACGCTGTCGGAGTGATTCCCATCAGTTGCAGGTTTCGTCCAAACTTGTAGAAATTGAGTCTGGTTTAGGCAGCTCATGCTTGAAATAAGTGTTTCAATAATATTCAGCTAGTATATTGACAATCGTTTGGCACACTGCTCACCATCGTAGTCCCTGCCAAGTATTGCTCCTATCGGGCAATTTCAGTTCGATTGAATATTAATTAAATTCATTTTCATGCTGGGTTGTGGCCGTGCGACATTTTTGACATGTCAATTAACGTTGGCAATGACGAGAGAGACCAATTGCCGAAACGATAAGATCGATTTTTCGCTGTTAACAAACGAGTTCGATTCGGTTTGGCGGTGTTAATCATCCTTTGGTATGTGACGTAACGAGTTTGAGTTGTAAACGTTCAATAGCCGTGATGACGACGTTTCTAATCACCAATTACCATCCGATGGTGCGGCCAACTGAAACAATTAAAGGACAACTTGCCAGCGAAAAATACTTCATTTGCATTTAAATTTTTAAGGTACACACTCGTCAACTTTTCGACGAATGACGCAGTATATTATACGTCATGATTATACCGAAAGATTGTTATGCATTATTAACTTGGTTGTAAATGTTCGTTGAAAATGGCTTAAAATGTCGAAATGTATAGCTAGTGTTTAAATGAAGCATGTTATTTTGCATATTATTTAAATCAAAGTTGTGACCGTGATTTATACACTTGGCAAACACATGACTCGAAAAGTAGCATTGCTTAAATGAGCTAGCTACCATTATTCACGAGACCAGGGTTAATTACTTATACGTGACAACGTGGGGTGATTTTCACGAGACTAAGTTATTGTTTCAATTCAAAATATGCATGTGACCATTGTTTAAATTTAAAATGTGCACGTGATCATTGTTGGTATTGAAAATGTGCACGTGATTATTGTCTGGATTCAAACTGTGTACGTGACCGTTGTTTAAATTCAAAATGTGCACGTGACCATTGTTTATATTGAAATGTGCACGTGATTATTGTTTGGATTCAAGCTATGCACGTAACCATTATTTAAATTTAAACTACACGTGACCATTGTTTAAATTGAAAATGTGCACGTGACCATTGTTGATATTGAAAATGTGCACGTGACCATTGTTTATATTGAAAATGTGCACGTGATTATTGTTTGGATTCAAACTATGCACGTGACCATTATTTAAATTTAAAATGTGCACGTGACCATTGTTAAATTCAAACTGCACAAAACCATTGTTTTAGTTTTTTATTCATGCGTGTGGCGATTGTTGAAATCAACCTCGCAACACGTGGTCCTGCTAATGAATTCAAGTTGAAAACAACTTTTTGCACGTTACAGATATAGTGACGGAAGAAACCTTTAATAATATGGTTTGATAAGAAATCACGTCGGAATGCTATCATTTTCTCAACTTTTTTGTCCCCCTCATTTCTATCAAATTTGTCATCATTTCAAATTCCAGTTAGATTTTTTTTTTCGGGCAGAGATGGTGGCGTAATATTTAAGAGAAAATTAATTTTTTGTGTGTGTAAATTTAGTTAATTACTCCACGTGTTTCCGCTAATTTTTTTTCCTCCATTTTGTTTCGTTTCTGAAAGAACCCCCCAAAAAAAAATGTATGCGCGAGTGGAGTTTTCCAATGGCATAAATGAGTTCATTTATTTGAATAGCTGCTTCATTATGATGGAAACAGTCTGTGGTATTACACAACTGAAATGATGATGATGAAGGAAAAAGTAATACAAAAAAAAGAAGCTACTAAAAGCATACCATCTGAAATAATTAGCAGCTTGCACAGCAGTGACGGATGATAAAGTTGTTTCTTTTTTGTTTCAATTCGTTTTTTTTTTCAGTGAAAAGCGAAACCATAAATTATTCATCACCTGCAAAAGTTGAAAGCGAAAACCGAAAACTTTTTTAAGCTTTAATTGAAGAAAAAAATCTTTAATTGAATCACTGACGACCCGAAAATCTGGGGTCTTAACTTTTTTTTTGTTAAAAAAAAATTTTTAATGAACAACCTCTCTCTTTTCTCTCTCAAATTTTAAATTTATGTATTATTATATAATGAGAAGTTAGCTTTCCAATTTTCTACGTTCATTTTCCATAAAAGCTTATTTGTGCTTTATTTTATTGAATATTAACTTGTCAAAACAAAAAATGTTGAAAATCCTCCCCATTACTTTTGATTTTTTCGAACATCATAATCGAACTCTGTATCTACACGTGATTATTCATAAAATCGATGTTCAATTTTTTTTCATCGAGCAAGTAGAAACACATGATTTTTTTACAAGGTCATTGTGCTTTTCTCACAAAGTCAAAGTCACAGAAGATCATTGTTTATATTAACATTTTTTATGAGACTGTTTAAAATCATTCACGCAACACGTGAGTTTGCACTCGTCAATCGATTTAACTTTTAAAAAAACTTGCACGTGCTTCATAAAAAACTTTTAGTTGCAAGTGTTGGCAAAGTTGTCAGTCACGAGTCGAATGTTTGGAAAAGTCACAAGTTGTGCAACACGTGATTTTTTCACGACAACAATGTTCATAAAATGCGCCTTTTCGTGCGCCTATGTTCATAAAATATGCACGAGGCAGTTGTTTAAATTTAAACTGCACGTGATCGTGCATATGAGTATTGTTTAAATTGTTCACGCAACACGTGGTTTTGCTTCGATTCAACTTCAAAACATTTTGCACGTGCCAGAGATAGAAAGTTTTAGTTTCAAGTGTTGCAAATCAAACTGTTGCAAAGTTGTCAGTCGCACCTTTTGTATTGAAGATAATTAATGACATTGTGGGAAACACAAGCGAGTTAGTTATTATTCTAATGGAGAGACAGAGAGAGAGACAGAGAGAGAGCGCTCCCTGTTCTTTATAGGGGAATGTGTTTCTACCCCGATTATGTCAGGTGGTGGGAAGGTAATTAGCGTCGAAGCTGCTTTATTTCACTTCCGTTTAAAACCCTTCCACTACTAGTAGCGGTAGAGTTGCCTTGGAATCTGGCGAGTGCGTTTTCCATTAATCATTTCATATCGATTTGACAAATCAAAAGGCAATTTGCGTCTGATGAATGCGACTCGGCCACCGATCGATAAGCTGGTGAAAAGCGCGAATTCCATTCACGTTCCAAACCTTTGACTGTTTCCGATTGTGTTGGGAGTTTGAAGTGGAAAATTACCATCCTCCCCTCTTCTTTCCCTATCCCCTGTCTGTAGGTCGGTATAGGAATTAACTATATAGATATATACGAGGCGAGAGGTTGGAGGGGAGTCAGTGGAACTGGTTTCCTGTTTTAAACCAGAGTTACACTTTGGTACGTGAATGAATTAGAAGACGTGATTTGTTTGTTCAGTTGTTTCAATCGGACGACAGTTTTGTAAGTCAAATTGGCACAGGAGCAATTTTGAAATAGGTGACAGTTGCTATATTGGTTTTCTATTGAAAAACTTTTTGTATTAAAATACGCTTTTACATAGTTTATAGGGATACACATACATACTGATGGATTTACGGGGGGTTAATCCCTCCCCCCGAACATGTTTAGTTCATTAACGTGTTTAATGTTTAATGTTATATGGGTGTTTTCGTTAAAAATAAAAGAGGCAAAAACGGAATTGTGCTTATTTTGGGGCTTAAACACTCGCTTGGAGTTTGATTTGCCACAAAGTATTTGTAATTTTTAGACATATTTGTCGTGAAATTTCAGGTGAACCTCCACCCCTGAAGTTGATTCTAAATAAGCCACTGCATACACATATCCATATGGTACACTATAAACTCGATTTTGCTAATGTGATAGGACCATGCCTATTTCGGATATACGAAAATTCGGATAACCCAGAATTCCAAAGTACTGTATATGCCTGGTTTGGTACTAAAAAATCCACCAACGTTGTACAAATTAGAATACGTGAACATTTAATGAACAAAATGTATGTACAGCATCAACATTATCAACTTTTTGACAATGTTATTTGTTCACGCCAACTGAATAGCCACAAGTTTTTTTCCCACTCAGTTTGACCAGCAAAGGAATAGGAATCGCTTTCCATACAATGTCTTTCCTCACTGGAATGATTTGCCCTATTGATTAAGAAAATATGCATCGACTTCAACTTTTTACGAGAAAAATTTGATTAAGAAGTTTGAGGGTTTACTCTACAAGCATATATTATTGATGTAACTTTAAGAGGTAAAATGGAGGAAGGTCTTTGGTTTATTGATTTTGGTCTTTGTATTGTTTGGTTTTGGTCTAAATTTTGATGGTTTTTATTTTTTTGTTATTGGTGGGTTCTGGGTATTTGAACATTTTCTTACATTGATATCATTCATGTTGTCTAATTTTGTTCCTTCTCTTTTCTTTTGTTGTACCTGGTGCTATTGGTCATTTTGACTGTTTTAAAACTAAATAAATTTATAAATAAATAAAAACATACAACCTTTATAAATTATTTATAGCTATCGATAATGTCAATAATCTGTCGGTAAAGTATCGATTTTTATATTGAAATGACATATTTACATAATTCAGATAAACCAAAATTTCGAATTATCGAGTTTTTAGTGTGTATGCGAAAGTTGCTAATTTTTCGCATAAATCGCATATAAATCGACATGTTTTAAACAGCAAACTTTTGCATCGATTCAATACCATGGACATGTTTCTTTCCGATACTTTAACCGCTTACTGTCACTTAAATACTGTGCTTTATCAAAATTGACTTGAGTGTTACAATGTTTTTACAAATACAGTACGGATTTTCGAACGTTGATCGAGCAACAATATTTAGGGAATTAGGGTTGTAGACCCACTGACCGATTTTTCAACTCTATCGACCTCTTTGTCGATTGGTGAAACTTTGAAAAACAAGTTGTAATTGTTGGGGTTTAAAAAGGTGGTGAAGAGGTTAAAAACAAAGTTTTCCTTCCTCCACCACAAAAGCTGAAAATGGGTGCTTCAAAGTACTTGCCGCCATTAAGGAACCGTTGATGGCTGTTAACACCTGTGTGGTATTACACTAGCCAAAGTTGATGATGGCCTCCCCATCCTTTGTTATCATCCTCTCTTAAACCTTTGAGCGAGTAAACTTTTATCCGACTTTGAAAACCCAAACTTTATATATAAACAGTCTATATTTTTTTGTTTTTTTCTCATTTATCTATAGAGGCCCCACCTGAAATTCGTGATAGGTTCGGTGATGAAGTTTTACAACCTGGTGGCAATGGTAGTTTAGCCTGCGTGGCTTGGGGTAATCCACCACCGACCATAACGTGGAAAGTGGATGGTGAACTGGTGCTTCCCACGGATCGGCTTCACCTTCGAACCACGCCTGGCATCGATGGGCACGTGACCAGTCACGTGAACGTTACCGCGGCCCGAGCCGAAGATGGCGGCCATTACACGTGTTTGGCCGACAATGGCGTCGGTATCGTCGAAACTCATTTTCGACTTCTCGTTCACGGTAAGTTTTAATAAGCTTTCTCAAAATTTAAACTTTTTGGAAAGTTGCTACAAAATAGTTTTTTTTTTCAATTAAAACTTTAATAATGAGTTTAATAATAAACCAGAGCTGCATTCTTCGATATCATTACAGCTCTGCGCTGATTCTGTTGCACTTTTATATATTGTTACAGTTGACCTATATGCAAACAGGTTTATGGTGTCACAACACAAACTTTGTGTAACAAAGTCAAACTTGTTACACGATGGTGGTTGTGTAAGATAGTTGGTGCGTGAATTTGCAAAATGCCTAATTAAAGTGTGAAATTGTAACTTGATAATAACGCGCAATTTAACACATAAGCGTGAATTACATTATATCACGCTCGTAGTTATTTGAATTTGGTTTTCATGTTAATTAAACTGTTTTGTTAGCCACACTTCACTGATTTTTATTTTCAAATTTCACATTTCATAGTGACGGTAAAATAGATTTACATTGAACTAGGAATTTCAAGGAATTTTTTCTTTACATATTTTTATGATAAAATAGTACACAAAAGCCACTACTGTGAATCGAGAAACGTACCTTGGTATTCTTACAATGAAGCAAAATGTCTGATTAACTTAGTTTAAACTGTTTAATTACTGCACATGTTAGTAGAGTCCCATTGCTCCAGGTGGAGAAGTTCTCGAGTGGTGGGAAACTGGATG
>JAQIWH010006790.1:0-12322 GCA_034695005.1 Cryptops parisi
GTTGAAATCTGATGTAATTATTTCATTGAAAGAGTCTTTGGATGATGTAAGTTGCAAGTGTGATGCAAGTGTTGTAAGTTGTCATGAAGAAACCCAACTCCTTGTTGATGACCAAGATGCTTCGAGCAAAGCAATCAATAACGAAGAAAATGAAATGAATACAGAAGCAGACACTACAGTTACACTAGTAGTTACTACAAACTCACCTGAAAGAGATGATGATAATACGGAATCTCATTTTAGTCCCATCGAAGTGCTGAGGGGTGATCGAAAGTGCAAAATGTGTCATGGCAGAGCAGGCAACCATGTTCGAGGATGTGCTTATGGAGAAGACCAGTTACCAGTATGCACTACTAAAGAAATCGGCTGTTCATGCAAAGTGGAACCTGAGAAACTCACCTCCGATTGTAATTATTCCAGAATCGTTTCTCGGCGGGATCCCAGTTTTTGTTATGATGAATTGGGATTTAGGTGAACGAGTTAAACTTTATTACTTAGTGTATGCGTTGCTATATATTAAATGAAGCTTTTGAGCAAAGCTCAGATTTTGGTTTTGCCGTCACACGTAGTATAAATATTTAGACTTATTGTGTTTATTTTTCTAGTTGTTCACCACGTCGTCAAGATCCTTGTAACACTTGTGGAAGACGAGAACAAGCTAAACAACCATTGCGATTGACTATTTCGTACCCATCTGGTAGAAGCGATTCATATGACAGTTGTAGCTCATGTTCATCTCCACTGAATCAGCGAGAATTGGTTCGGTGCAATAACTGTAACGAATGTCAACGTACCTGTGATAAATGTGGACAAATGCCTAGGACTAGTCGGAATCCTTGTTCGCCAACCTGTCAACAACCATGTTGCAGACCAAGTCCATGTAAACCTGGTTGCCAAAAACCATGTTGCCGACCAGTGAAAACATGCAAACCGGGATGTCAAAAGTCATGTTGTCGACAACCAACGCCATGCAAACCAGGTTGTCAAAAACCATGTTGCCGACCAGTGCGCACATGCACACCAGGTTGTCAAAAGCCATGTTGTCGACAACCAACACCATGCAAACCAGGTTGTCAAAAACAATGTTGCCGACCAGTGAGAACATGCACACCAGGTTGTCAAAAGCCATGTTGTCGACAACCAACACCATGCAAACCAGGTTGTCAAAAACCATGTTGCCGACCAGTGAGAACATGCACACCAGGTTGTCAAAAGCCATGTTGTCGAGAACCATCTCCATGCAAACCAGGATGTAAAAAGCCATGTTGCCGGGCAGTGAGAACGTGCAAACCAGGATGTCGAAAGTCATGTTGTCGAGCGCCATCACCTTGCAAACCAAATTGTCAAAAGCCTTGTTGTCGAGGGCCAACACCTTGCAAACCAAATTGTCAAAAGTCATGTTGTCGACAGCCATCACCTTGCAAACCAAATTGTCAAAAGCTTTGTTGTCGAGAACCAACATCTTGCAAACCAAATTGTCAAAAGCCATGTTGTCGAGAACCATCACCTTGCAAACCAAATTGTAAAAAATTATGTTGTCGAGAGCCAAAACCTTGCAAACCAAATTGTCAAAAGTCATGTTGTCGACAGCCAACACCTTGCAAACCAAATTGTCAAAAATCTTGTTGTCGAGCGCCATCACCTTGCAAATTAAATTGTCAAAAGCCTTGTTGTCGAGAACCAACACCTTGTAAACCAAATTGTCAAAAGCCTTGTTGTCGAGAGCCAAAACCTTGCAAACCAAATTGTCAAAAGCCGTGTTGTCGAGAACTAAAACCATGCTGCCGTGAACGAACTTGCAAACCTGGTTGTCGAAAACCTTGCTGCCGAGCGAAAAGGGTTCCGTGTCCAAAAAACTGCAATAAGTCATGTTGTCGACAAGCAACACCATGCAAACCTAGTTGTCAGAAACCCTGTTGTAAACTGAAATGTCCGTGTCCTACGACTTGCAACCAACCTTGCTGCAGAGCCGAAGCCGGGAAATGTGATGGTGATGGGTAAGTTAGTGATAACATGTAATGTACCAATAATAATGAAACTGTAATCTGTGGTTGCAATTCTCGATCAGTTGATATAATTTAAGATCCTGGTGTAAAAGGGTGTTAAGTAACATTTTGGTCAGAACCATTTTTAGGTGTGTTAGGTGCAATTTTTCCTTCTTAACGCATACATTTGAGCAAAACAATCATGTGCAAAATTATTAGTGCAAAAGGTGTGAAGTACCCATAGACATCAAGGCAAGTTTAGATCTTCAAACGCGTTTTCCTCGAAATTGTAAGAATGTTACTTACGCCCTTTTATACCAGGCTCTTTAATTAACACACTATGATAGTATACACATGTATGAGTACCATAAGACACGTCGTTGGGTGATGGGTGTTCTTCATTTGTATCTCTACTTGTGGTTGTTATATGAAAAAAAAAGATCATTTCAGAGAGAAATCTACCTGCTTTCTTTAATTTACCAGAAAACGAGAATGTTTCATAAAATAAGAAAGCACAGATATAGCACCAATTTACAGTACAGCATATCTATCAAATTAATAAAAAAATAATTTGTCAAGCACAGTCGAATCTTCTGTAACGAGCTATTCCTACAACGAAATTGCACATTTGATCATCTTCAACGGTGACGTTGTTCTTCCATACAACGAACAAAACTCCGACAAGTACCATTCCGACAAGTACAAAACTCCGACAAGTACAAAACTCCGTCATTCAGGGACACATTAGAAAAATAAGTTCATAACTTTTCTGGTGATTATATAACTGTCCACAGGTTTTGGTCAAAACCTACTGTCCTCAGTGCGAAAAGCACTTTTAAAAGCTATTCAAGAAAATAGATTGTTTTTTTCTCAAACAGTGAGGTTTCCATTTTTGAAACATTTTCATTTTATTATAGGAAGTGTGTCAAAAAGGATACGGGAAATTTTGCATGAATCAGGCACTATATATGACAAGATACTGTTCACACAACGAGTTTTTCTTAAAAGAAAGATCATGCCTGCACAAATTGAACTCGTTTAATAATGCTGGACTGTGTGTTACATAAAGGAATAGTTCAGCATAGAGCTACAAGATGTGTCAAATTTACATTGATATTTTATTGTGACATTTTGTAAAAAAAATGCTTGTCAATCTGGCATTACAATTTGGTGTAACTGTACTGTAGATGTACAACACTCATAAGTAGAGGTCGTGTCATAAGGAATGAACTTTCGTGTTCTTACATGACTAAAATTCCAACTTTTGATTGATAGATAATGACAAATTTTTCATTTCAGCAACTACAACAAACTAGAGAATCGTGCCAGGAAAGACGCTAAGAAAACTGAAAAGCGTTATGCTGTGAACACTTTAAAAATGGAAAACTCTTATTCTGGAACACAATTATCCGCATCGAATAATGACTGCTCTTGTCCATTACCGTACACCATGGCAAAAAAAGTTGTGATATTTGGACATAAGCATCCTGGTCATGTCGACTCGTACACCCAACCCCAAGCAAATCTGACAAGTCTTTATCGTTCTCCATCATCGACTCCTCGTAGTTCACCACAGCGATCACCTTTACGCTCACAGAAAACTTATGATCTGTATTCGCCTTCACACTCGAGAACAAAACCGAGACCAAAGCTGATTATATCGGAGACATCAGATTATGAAGATGACGATCAAGAAGTGGCACAGTGCAGTGATCAAGCTTCTGACGATGATGATCAAGTGGCATACTGCAAAAAGTGATTTTAAATTGATGTGTTGAATTAATGACGTGTCTGATGATAACGTTTTGTTCATGTTTTGTATTCAGCACTCAGTGGACAGAAGCGGAAGATGATTCGGGTTCGTCCTCGTCACCTTGTTGGTCGTCACCGCGAAAGGAGCATAAAACATCTAGTGGTGATGGTGAATGCAATGAGAATGAAGAATCATCCAGTAGTTCTACTACAGGATGTGAAGAGAATGAGTCTCGACATAAGGTATAGTGACATTTTTATTCCCCAATGTTTGTTTTTTAACATTATCCTTGTCAAGTTGAATAGAATGCTGGTTCAGATAGTTTTCTCTATTTATGCTAGGTATTATAGATGATAATTAGTTTTATAGATTTTGGCTCTATTTATTGCAACCTTGCAGAAATCAAAAAATTGGTAATCTCAGAAAAATAGAAACTAAAGTGGACAGTTGCAGTGTGAGGTCCAGTATTTGCGCCACATGTGGCATACATATTCGAGAAGTTGCACGAACGTTGAGTCACGGGTACATCAGTGTACAAAGTCGTCAAATTTTATAGCATAGATCTGGAAAGAATTTACTCATTTCAGAATAGCGAAATCGCATATACCAAACTCGCATAAATTTATGACTATGTACACATATATTTCCGAACACTCAGTATTTATCTAGTTGTATCATAACTCCATATGGTAAAATGAGGTAGTGTTGTCACAAGAAGGTTGCAAACTGCATTGGGTGATAGCATCAGAAAGGGTGACACAAAAATGAGTGCCCATAGAATGCTTGTGCAGTGTTTCAGCAGAAATTTCTTATTTTGCATAAAATATACCTGTAGTTAATAGCCACAAAATATTTGCAAGCAAGATCAAATGCACTATACTATACTATATCGATATACTGTTATCTACAACGATAAACAGGAAAACTAATGTTTACTTTAGAAAATAGGTACTTTAACGGAAAATAGGTGATTATATCACGTGATGCAATTAAGTGGATTGTATTATTTCGCTAATTTTTTAATGATATTTTTGCAGAAATATCTGGTGTCACCAAAGACGCCAGATAATGCACATTAGCTCATACCGCTTCGAATAACGTTTTAATAGCTGCTGATCAAAGGTTGACTCCTTGAGTTACCACACAGGGTGCCACCAACCCTAGTAACTGCAATAAAATGTGGTAAAAAATGTACAGTCACATAGTTGGTTCAAGTATCATCTCGAGCTGTAACTTTTTTATATCATTAATGAATAGTTACCACAAACAAAAATGCATTCACTAATTATTAAGTAGACACTTCAATACGTGGGGTCATCAAAAAATAAGTTTCACTCGTGAATAAAAAAATTAACGAAATGATATAACATCATGTATGTTAGTGTATGTAAAGGTACACCCTTTATTCATTTTTCCACATACTCGTCTGGTGCCTGCAAACACTTATTGGAACTTGTGATCAACTTCTCGATATCTGTCATTGACGAATGCGCACTAGTTTTGTACAAGCATTTAAGGATCACCGTTTTTAGTTTCATTGGTTGGGAATCGTTGCCCTGCAATTTTGTTTGTTATTTCACTGAAAATGTGGTTATCCACGTTCGGCTACCACTTTTTCGGTAAAATGACAAATGGAATTGGAGAACAACGTTTCCAAACCATTGAGATTTTAAAAATGCTTGTACCTAAAATGCTTGCATAAAACATTGCAAGCATGTTTTTTGCGCTCCAGCGCAAAATGCGCTGGAGCGCATTGGTCAGTGAGAAATATCGAGAAGTTGATCACACGTTCCAATAAGTGTTTACAGTCATCAGACGAGTATTACTGAAATAAGGGTGTACCTTTACACTAACATATGATGATGTGCTTCTGCATCATTTTGTTATATTTTTATTCACGAGTAAAACTTGTTTTTTGATACACCCTCGTATTATTTATTCTGTCTTTATACTGTAAAAAAAAACGTGAAAAAAATTGTTTCACAGTTTGTTTGTTACTCCAAAGGCGAATGTGACTCAACAGAGGATAAAAAGTCCAGCGGGCAAAAAAACGATCAGAGGGGGAGATCCAAACACATGGGATTCAACTTCCCATTTATTTCAATGCCAAAAGAAGGAAAGATTCGCGTGTCCGTTACCCATACCCTTGGTTACCCTTGGTTACTCAATGCCAAACTCCGAGAGTGAGGATAGCGAATCTAACGAAACAATAGAGCGCAGTTCCAGACCGCGGACTCTGGACCGTTCCAAGTATCAACCGAAACTACCTAAAAAACCGTGTCAGCCTTACATTCAGCCAAATTACAACAAAAGCGAAGGAGATTCTGATAGTATTCATACAGCACATCGTCCCGCGGTCAGCCGCCAATGATTCCATTCGAAGACGATTCGTGCGAAAGCCAACAAGGCGCTGGATCTCTTAATCGATATAAAGAAATATGCATCAGAGAACTGAGTTTTGTTTCAACCAAGACAGATAAACAAGATAGTGATGCTTCATTTGGAAGTAAACAGGAAAAATTCACAGGCGCAATTTTTAAAGACAGGAGCAAAGGATACGAACAACGAGAATACAAAGCCAGGCGTCGAGATGACCGCTCAAGAGGCCACGATAAAACAAAACGTCCGCAAAGAAGATCCAGGCGCAACGGCGAAGTCCAGAAGTCGAGAAGACAGTAAATGTCAAAAGAAATTGCCATTTTCTTATATGACTGAATGCAAGTCGTCCGAAGACAAAGGAACGAGGTGCGAAATCACATCCAAGAAACAGAAGCTCAGGTCCGAAAAGGGGAAACAAGTCTATAAAAAGAAAATGTGAATGAGATGGAAATTCAAATAAAAAATTCATGTAATATGGCATATTTTATTAATATCTGGCAAGCTGCATTAATAGACATATAGTGATTCACGACATTTATTGCAACCATAGAAAATATGTCTTCAATTCAGAAACGGTCATCCTGGTGTATTTTAAAAAGAAACATGGAATGTGATTGTTTGTTAATAGTCACATATACTGTAACACAATGTAATGTTGAACTACTACATAACCGTTGTAACAGTTGAACTACAGCGTGATCCTCTCTTCCTAGGAAACCCTGCAAAGTCATATTGTATACTTTTTTGTGCAAGTTTTGAAGTTGGTTTTTAATTGTTTAAATCGCATTTAAATCAAAAACTTATATAAATTCATTTATCCGATCATAAATAAAAATTTATCTAAAAAAATAAGCCACATACAAATAAGCTTATGTTAAATTTAAAACTTAAAATTCAACTATAAAAACAAACATTTAATCGTACTTCAACAGTAAAAACATAAATGTATTTAATTTCACAGAAGTGAATATTAATCGATCCATCCTGAAATTAGAATCGTAATCTTAAATTACTTTGAGTTCATTACACTTCCGAAAGGCCATCATTCCAAACTAAAAGTTCCTTCAATTATGGCTTTGTCATTTTCGGGAACGGTACCAAAGAACAAAATTCCCATTTGTCTAATTCCTGTATAATTCAGTTCAATTTTATGGTTGGGGTGATAAGGAACTGCACCTTTACCACATATTCTGGTAAAACAGAAATCAACAAGATTATACCAGACGCCATTACATCTATACTAATGTATTATGTAAAATAATTAAAAAAACATTCTATTATAAAAGTATGTCAAAAGGGAAACTCTGGGAGTTAGGCACTGTACAGAGTAAAATGATGTTCATACAAAGAGTCAAGCTTACAACGAGGCGTGAACAATACATGCCCTAATTAAGCTCGTTGTATGAGGCTCAATTTTATTATCTAAAACTCAAAATATATGTCATTATAAAAATAGTACTACAGGGTGTTTACAATGAGATCTAAACATTTAAACTTTTAATCACATGCAGTTTGAAAGTAAATAGGTATGCAGGGTGTTCCATACCACCCGTACCAGGGTTTTTTCTCGAAAATCGTAAGGGGGATTTCTGTGAGATTTTAAAATTTCATCACTAATGTTGACCTAAAGAATTGATGTATGGCATTTCCGTCAACTTGGGCAAACTGAAAGGAAAGGTAAACTGGGCTCACCTTTAAAATTTTAAATAGAAATATGGGTCAAATTGGGCGTTGTTGGTAAGGTCATTTAAAAAGTAACAATTTTCATCAAAAACATTTTTTAATATCGTTTACTACTAACGAGGTATTTTACAAAAAATCAACACGTTATGGAAGTCATATCACCTTAAGTTCGTGATAGAAGTTAACGTGATAATGCAGATTGTTGTCTAGGACAACTGGCTACTCTGATCTGTCACCATGCACCATAAAATGAAAGAGGACGTGGTTAAATGAAAATGGCAGACATTTCCAAGACGTTCAATCAAGCCCAATTCTTAAAGCAATGGAAATTCCATTTCCATTGATTTTATGTCAAATATCTCGTTAATGGTAAACGTTATTAAAAAATGTTTCCGATAAAAGTTGTTTCTTTTTAAAAGACCTTCCCAGCAATACCCGACTTGACCAATGTTCCCATTAGAAATTTCAAAGTTGACCTTAGATCACCCTACTTTCTGTTTGCCCCAGTTGACGGAAATGTTATAAATCAATTCTTTAGGTCAATATTAATGATTAAATTTTTATCTTACATAAATCCGCCTTACGGTTTTCAAGAAAAAACCCTGGTACTGATGGTCTGGAACACCCTGTATAACCATAATATGGCGATTATAGTAAACATATTAGTTTCATTGAAAATAATTCGACGTCAGTGCATCTCCACATGCGTGCCTCTGGCGGTATGAAGAATGTCTAGGCGCTATTCCAATTCATTCCATATGCTCTAACATTTCCCCGTATCGACAAATTGTCAAAATTGTTTGAATTTTTTATTCATATTGATAATGAATGATAATGAATCGTTCGTTTTTGTTTCAGTTGTTCAATCGTTTCTTCTTCTTTACATAATGTTTCATGTTCAAGATCTCGTTTCTGCATACCACCACGCAACTTATGCTCGGGCGTTCGGATATTTTAAAACAAAATGACTGACTGCAGCGCCAATGTGGTTCTGACACGAACTACAAAACTTTAACATAAACTTTGGCTTCTTGTTTCACCAATAATACATTTGTATTACCTGATGCAAAAAAAATAATGCATTTCTAAATGTTTATATCACATGGTGAACACCCTGTATAACTAAATTTTGAATATTAGAATAAAGTCTAGATGTAAACAGTACATACGGTGATTCTCTTTGATATGGTTGACGATTTAAGCTTTCAGAATTCATGATCACAGTCATACTATTTGTCAAACATAGCTGAGTTTTAGGTTCTTTAGGACCCAAGCGGATAGACTCGAAAGCAAAATTTGCTGTTTTGTTTTCAAATCTTTCATTCTTTATGAATTAACAAGAAAAAATAATTTTAAATAACCGTGAAAATGATTTCTAATTTATTGTTGCTGATTTAACATTCATTGGTACTGTACCGGTTTGAATTTCCATAGACATGTGTATCTTCCTGGTGAAAGTGCGAAAATAAAGTTTTTTGTTAAATCATTGATCACTACTACGCCCCCACAAACAGTTTCTGCAAATTGAAAATTGAAATTGATTCAACTTAACTTATTATTTTTTAAATATCAAAAGATCCTGATTAAAATTTAACCTGGTTTTGTTTTGTAAGAAATATTGACAACTAAATCAGCTTGCTCTTCCCGCATGTTTCGGAGTGTAAATGGAACAACATTCACATTCTTAGTTTCAACTTTCACAGTATTGTTAGTGCATCTAAACATCCTAGTATCATTTCGGACATTAAAATTTAATAATATTCACATATACAGTATCAATGATAGATAACGTTTTCATAACGTGGTCATACGGTGATAATGGTTGACGTTGAGTTTTAACATGGCTGTCCAATTCCAGCTGTATATAACATTGCTTCTGAGTCTGATCATGCGAAGAGTCTGATCTTTCAATTTGTATCACAGGAATGGTACCTATTGGTCCCTATCGTTAAATATACGATAATTGTTATACAACACACATTTATTACATAGTTAACTAATATTGTACAGTATCTGTTTTTTATCAACAGCAGATGACGGATTTGTAATTCATCAGGCTCAACTGAAGATTCAACACTAATATTTTAAAAATCTTATAAATATTTAATTTAAGTGGACGTCCTAAATGTACTAAAAACCATAAATTATATAAGAAGTGGGGTATCTGTTATGATATCTAGTTTTATCAATGCTTCATGCTACTATACCAATCACCTTTTGATTGTAACCACTAATGACGCAATACACAAGATGGCTGAAAGCTAACAAGACTGTTTTCATTTATGATCATCCTAACGCTACAAATATCCACTAACCAAAACAGTATCTAACCTTAATGGCCATGGAACAGTTTTGCTTGGCTTTTAGACTCATGTCTAATACAGTTTCATTCAGTAGCATCAAACCTTCATCACAATAATTAAGTCCTGTAATAAATAATTCAGCAACGAATATCAGAATATGATTAAACCACCAAGACTATCTGATTACAATTAGCAAAAACTGTAACTTAAAAATCGATTTACACGTATTTCCGTGGCTCACCGTTTCGCCTAATCTTGTTTCGCCTTGAAATAATTGCTTCAACACAACTGATGTTTTTTTTTTAGACGGAACCGGAAATTTCTATTTCGCTTTCAATAAACTTTAAGTATATTGAAAGGAGAATGATATTGAGTGGTTAAGTTAAGTTTATACTTAAAGTTTATCGTTAGCATGTTCAATGTGTGAAACTCCATGTACACGTTGGATGCCACAGGATTAGGCGAAATAGAAATTCCGGTTTTGTCTGAAAAAACAGGTGAGTCAAAGCAATTATTATTTTTAATTAATTATTAATTAATTAATTAATTAATTAATTAATTAATTAATTTTTAATTAATTATTATTTTTAAGCTAAACAGGATTAGGCGAAACAGAGCGCGGTATTTAAACTTTAGATTTGAATTATTAAAATTAATTATTCTTACCACGTGGAATTGTATGAATAATTTGACCTTGAAACCCTTTCAAAATGCTTTTATCCACGACTAGTGTGTGATACGATTGAAACAACAATTGCATTTTGTGGCCTTGGGAAACAACTTTCTTGTTTTGTAGTTCAGTTCCACAAAATCTGTATACAAAAATTGACAACCAAAGATTAATTTAGTAGTCAGGTTAAATCGTTGCCGTTTTTTTAAACCAAGAAACAAAATGTTCACAGTAGTACTTGAAAATTTTCCCATCAACAACAATTTGTAGGTAATCAGTAAGACATTCCATGTCAATAGGTCCATAGTTGAGCTTTTCGATGGTTCGAGGTGGTGGAAGCGAAAATACTGAAAATTTCACCTCCACCCTTTTACTGTGAGGTGCCTACATCAATGAAAACCAAGATTCTCTCCAATTTTCCATTAATAGTTTTTTACCTCTATATCACAAACTTGATATATGCATTATCAATTTTAAAATTGAAAAAATCAATAAATTTCATCAATTTAATCAAATTTATTAAATTGATTAAAATGTGAATTCCGTTAAAGTGTGAAATATTATATTGAAACATAGCACTAACTTAATAACCAAAGCTGTAATTTATTAATTGAGGAGTTGGGTTGAATAACTCCAACATTTTAGTTTTAAGAAATGGGGCAACTGGCACTTTCAAATTTAAAATTAAAAGAAATTCCTGTCAAATTCCTATATATTTATAGAAGCAAAATGAACAAGTTTTGCAAAAAATCGGTTTAGTTGACAAGCCTCAAGCGAGGAGTAATTTAAAATATAATCACACCGTTATTCTAAATACCATGCTAAAATTAAACAAGTAAATAAGCCGGTAAAAATGAATGTTATTTATTCATTTAACTCATATTGCTGCGCAATATTTGTTACAGTTATTATTCGCAATATTCGTTAACTTAGAGTATTTATTTTTTATTTCGGAATTTTCACACACGGTGGCGCTGGTGAGGAAACACGTGCTTGTAAAAAAGTCAGAGCCAGGTGCCAGCTGCAGAAAGAAAGAATCACGTGATGTTCCTATAACTGGCGCAGAGTAGTAGTAGTAGTCAGGGCCGGATCTAGGCAGGTGCAACAGGTGCACAGGCACAGGGCCCAGTACGAAAGAGGTCCTGAAATAAGGCCTGGGCTCTTCTCAAAATGCTCACTCTAAACCTAGGCACCCAAAAATTGATTAAAAAAATTCTGTTATAAAATCCTATTTCATTTCAAGAAAATAAAAGAGGGCTAGGGCTAGAGTGTACAGATTTAGTTTACTTTGACACATGTGTCAACTTGTACTGAAATTAAAATAAAACAGATGACCCTTATTGGCATTTTAGTTTTTTTTACACACCTACATGGCCCCTTTCAAAGCCCCACGAATTTTTTCTTTATCCGACTAAACTAGTAAGTAGCTTCTTTCAAACAAGACGTGTATTACTCTGATTTGATTTTATTCTAAAACCACGCAAAAACGGAACTTTAAATTACCAGTGCCCAAACTATTGTGAACCCAATTGATCCACCGAAACTATTG
>JAQIWH010006791.1:0-12320 GCA_034695005.1 Cryptops parisi
AAACCATATTCATAACTGTTGATGTACAAATTTTTCCCCTTTTCCCCTTCCCATCTATGTTATGAAAACTTTGTTTTTATTCTTTTTTCAAATTGTAATTTATTTCTTAGGTGATCACTGGATCGAATTAATAAAAATAAAATAAAATAAAATAAAATAAAACGTATCTATACAGCAGACAGTGAAGGTGTCGAAATGGAAAGATGGTGGGTGGGGGTGGTTATAGTCGAAGTAATAAGGGAATAAACATGGTTGCGATGAGTTTTCGTCACGGAGACGCGCAGAGGCGTTAGCTGGGATTTTTTGTACTTAGGTTTTCGAGTTAATGAAAGCACGCGTTGCCCATTTGTCAACAAATGTAATTCGACATTCCGCTACCGACCTAATAATTATTTTGTTTTCTTTCTTCAAGTTTCGAAATAGACTGTAGTTGTAACATTTTTTGGCGTTGCTTTTCTAGTTCACGAGGAAATGAAAAATAAACATCCCGATCTTTTCGACTGGTTAAGTTAACGTATTAGCGATTTAAATGGATGCGACCGATAACGTCTAACGAACCTTATGCCAGTCGGTGAAATTCTTTATTAGTCTACATCGCATAGGGACAACATGCAAATCAAAATTCTCGTTAAGATCCAAGTAGGCTACTGTAATCTTAACAACAGTACCACCTTATGACACTTGAGGATTGAAGATGCGTTTTTGCTAAACTGATGCTCACGCTGGTCTGAGCCTAGCAGCGACTAGAAAAGAATGTTAATTTTTTACTTTTTTAAAATTTAATAAATGTCGCATCGGCTAGGGATATAAGGTAAGGGTACCGGTTCAGTTAAAAAATGACCAGAAATGGACTCGAAGAGTGCGTAGAAAAAAATTATGTTGAACGGTACAAAGAGACAAGTCCTGATTACCTAGTGGACTATTCCATTCCATCGTATCTTAACCCCCACACGTATCACACAACACACAGCAAACATATTGGATCAGATCTTTGTCTCTAAAAACTGCATCTTTTGACTCTGTGACTGTTTCCCTTATGCGGCGCTGACCATCTTTGCATATTATTAAATGTAGCAATTCCAAAAAAGATTTCAATTAGAAAACAAATGGGATGAGACAAATAAAACTCCTTTTAGTAAATACAATTTATACAACATCAATTGGACAGAACTTTCAAAAATACAATTTATTTATACACTATAATTATTCTGAATTAAGAGAAGATCTCGAAGAATTTATGTAAGATTTCTTTCAGTTTCTTTTAAATAACCTACTTGACCTCGGTATGAAAATGAAGACTATGAATTACAATCATAGATCGTCTAAACCTTGGTGGTCTAGAGAACTAACATCTTTATTCAAACATAAAAATGATATGTATCTACATACATACAATACTTATTAACCCCTAATCAAACTACAATTAACTGATGGCAAAAAAATAGTACAAAACTAAGATTAGGAACGAGAAACGAAAACTAATCAATAATTCCACAAACCTTCATCCATTATGGCAAATGATTCGTAAAACAATCACACATACACAACAAAACAATTTACCGCCTAATTTATTCCATTTATTTATTCAATGGTGCACTAATCCATTTAATAAAGTTAATAAAGTACAATACACACTTCGAATTTTACAGAGTTCCTCAACAGGCGAATTTGAGGCTGATGTAGAAATGCTAAAAAACGTAACTCATAAACTTAAAAACACTTCATCTTATCCTATGGACTACTTTAATAAACAGATGTTATTGAAGTTGCCCCACCAATTCCACGAGAGTTTGATTAAAATTATTAAAACTATACATAATACAGGTCGATATCCATCTGGCTGGAAAATAGCCTCAATCAGACCACTTTACAGAGGTGGCCCAATAGACTCGATACTATCATATAGACCAATAGCCACACTACCATATCTGAGTAAAGTTGCAAACAGAATACTATTCAAAGAAATCGGAGACCTTGTAATACAAACCTCAAATGACCAGGCTTTTGGTATCATTCCAGGAAGACCAACCCAATTTCTGGCTTTTTTACTTTATGATCAGGTCATCTACAATCTCCACAACAATTACAATACACTGATGTTTAAAAAAGCATTCGATCATAGCATATCATCATTAGGATTATCAAGTAAAAGTCTAAAATTATTGTCAAACTATTTGTCTGAAAGATATGCTCAAATTTCCAACATAGTTAATACCCGGACACCTTTCTTGCCAGGGGGTGATCCAGAGCACTTACTTGTCTTCGATTTTGTACGCAGTAGCCTCTAACACTTTATTCAATATTTCCATAAATGCTAAATTATTTACGTACGTAAACGACAACATCCTCGTTTTTTCCTATCCAAAATACGAGCCACACGTGGCGGATTATTTGATCAAAAAAGTTCTTAAGTTAATTACCGAATTTGGGAATGAAGCTCAATCACCTAAAACAGGCATCAATTATAATAGAAAAATCTCCTGATAAACTTACATATCTTGGATTCAGTTTTGACACCAAGTTATCATTCGCACCATATATTGAAAGCTTAATTAAAAAACTTGGAAAACATATTTCTATTTAAACGAGCTAAGCATATCATACTATCTTCAGAAAAGAAAACATTATTTATTGCAAAAATAGTTCCTATCCTCACATATGGGATAATATTTTGGTCCGAAGCTTCTGCATTTCGAATAAAAAGATTAACCAGCTACTACGAACTCTTTTTTGGATGGTCTAAATACATTTCTATTAGTCAAAAAACTCGATACATTAAAATCCTAACTTTACCTAAATTAATTAAATACTATAAATTAAAAGAAATATTTAAATTCATAAATAATCAAAGTCGCCCATTACACAAATATTCTAAATTTTTCAATATATCTCAGTTTAATAGATCCACTACATCCTTGAAATTTCCTTGTTCCAAATATCCATTCAATTACTTTACCATATTACATTAGAAAAGAAAAGAAAAGAAATACAGTACAGGTATCTAGTGATACCATAAAACAACGTCGTAAGATATTCGAAAGAAAATTGTATGGACATATCCTTAATGTTGAATAGTTTTTAATTAAGAAAATCATGTTACACTACCTTCATATTTTAAGATTTTACAATTGTTTTTGATCCAATTGGATTGTGCTAATAATAATAATAATAATATATCGTCATGCGGAATGGTTGGTGTTATCATTGTACAGTATAGAGTAGATTCGAACAACCCCCCCCCTCAGCGAAGCAACTCCTACCCCTACTTTTGCCTGTTGACGTGACTTTCTACGGGGAGGCGAAGGTCTTAAATGCCGATCCACCCTCAGTCCTTCCGTCCGGCTTATCAAAGGTGCGACTGTTGATGAAGCTTTCGCGTGTCGGATTTTTGTTGTCAAGCGATTTCCTCGTTTTTTTTTTATGCTCTGTACTCGTGCGTGTGTCGGGATGCCTTTGGTGTACGATTGTTAACATCGTTTTTTGACGAAAAATGAAAAGGAAACGAGGTTCCGGTGACTTTTATTTTCATTTTGCTCCCACTCCCTTTGATGGCGATGTAGGCTTTGGACGTTCCATTTTTCAAAGGACTTTCCGCTTTTGAATAGATTTATGAACTCTGGAGGTTGGTCGTTCCACGACGCCACGTGGGGCAGGTGATTAAGGGAGAATGACTGAAACCCTTTGGGTGGATTATCTTTTTTTTTGTTTGATGAGTTTGTTTTTTTCGGAAAGGACGTCACTCGGTGTCTGTTCGTCATCGTCATCATTACAGGTGGTTTGGCTTTTATTTGTCTTTCTCGAGGACGCGATGCCACCTGTTTTCGACGATATTTTTTCCCTGTTTGCATAAATGTTTTACGAGATCGTCAAACGGTCGACGAGGGCACGCCTTGCCGCTAGGGCGGGAAATTCGAATGGTTAGTGTCCGTCCACCGAGAAGACTTGTTGTTGTAACGAATTAAGCATCGAATCGACACGTTGAGATGTCGTTTCTGTCATCGCTACAGCCGCGATGCGTGTGAGCGAAGGTGGATGATAAGAATGGTTGTTCGCTTTTCCACAGCGACTGACGCGGCTAGTAAATAGTCCATATAGGATGAGAAGACTAATAGTTTCAAAGGGATGTCAACGAATTTTCATCCTATATATATGTGTACGTATTAATTTCTTGTCGTTTTTATGTTTGTAATTTTGGTCCACACTGGGCTGTGACTGTAAAAAAAATTGATCGAAAAACAGCAAACACTACAGTAATCACAATTTGCGTTATGGCAAACTGAAAATGCAACACGAAATCCATGTTGTGGCATGTATTCTTTGCCACAACGCGTTGTGAGCGTTTTTGCTCAAGAACACAATGTGTGCGTTTGCAAATACAATACCTCAACGCGTTGTGGTTGTTCTTTTCCTCGCTCAATGAGCCATTTCGGTTTTTGAGCCTAACATACATTGACTCTATTTTTTAAATCCTATACGAGAAGGTTTTTTTCATTACGAGGTTCGTTGTTTGTTTTTTTTACATTCCAAATTGAAACATTAGGTACATATACTTGAAATAAAAGCTAAACAGGATTACACGAAAACACAAAAAGACATAAAAATTACAAACCGCTCAATGGGATCAGTCAGTTTGATTTTAAAATTGATTTAAAAAAATCGAAAAGGTCTTAACACCCTATAAATGAAGTAAAAAACATCATTGAAATATATAATTGATGTGTGTCATGAAACATTTGTGACAGGCAAATCGGGATGCAGGCAAAAAATAAGATGGGAATGAAGTCTTAACTCAACGTTGGTTTGTTTCAACAAACGTCCAATGGACCAAAAATGAGTGAATGGTCATTAAAAGAAATTGCGCGTTTTCTTTCCAATACTATTTTATTTTTTTATTTATTTATTTATTGAGAAACGTTCTAAACGAACAAGGGGACAAGTAAATGATGTAACAAAAAGAAGAAAAGAAAAAACCACGGTAAAAGGTTAAAAATTGCCAATAAATTTTTGTAAAAGAATGTTAAAATGTTTGCATCTCAACTGACATCATTATAGTCATCATCCGTTAGAGTTACCTACTCTTGCTGTTTACACCACTCCCTATTATTTCTACCACCCTTGAAAAACGTTACCCCTACAACAGTTTTCACAATTGGAACCCAATGCCTTAGACTTGGAAAGCTTATCATAAACAGTTCACTTATGTTAATTACATGGATTCTTTATTTGTTTGATTTTTCTTTTTCTCTATATTTATTGCATGTTTGTTTGTGTTTTTAATAGGGTCCTTTGTGGCCGCATAAAAACTGTTAAAATTGTCACATCCTACACAATAATAGGCAAGCCATAAACTGTTTTTACTCTTGTTTCCAACGATGTTTTTATATTCCAGCATCGCGTTGGCATTCCGTGTTGTTGACACTCACGTGGTTATGGTGAACCCCGTGGATTTAAAGTGTTCAATTCTCACAAACGTGATGGTTCGCACCATGTTCTATGGTTTGTCGGTCGCTATGAGTAGAGAAAATAAAAAAAAAACGGTTGCTAAGACGTGATTTATAGGTGGACGTGATGTCATCACGCCTGGCAATTGAAAGTTGGTTTGACTTAAATGGGTCGGTCGTTCCGGGAGTTCAATAACGTTCTTCACCTTGACAAGCGTACTGTTATGTTATTATTCGTGACGGAAAACGTTTTTGGCCGACGACGTCGTCATCTCGTTGTGTAGGAGAGGCGCTTTTTCTCCACCCGCACACCCCTCTCCGCTTCGCAGTCGATGATGAAGGTGGATCACGTGAGGCTCGAATCGGTACGAGCTCGGCCATCGTCGATGAAGTTTGAATGGGTCCCTCGGGGACCGAGGCCTCCGTAGCCCCCGTTCTTGGTGGGGTGGGAGCTTATTTCTTGTCTGTCACAGGATTATCTTGGCCCTCGTAACGACCGCTAGAAAGAGGTCACGACCATCGAAGAAAGAGCATTCCGAAAACGGTTCTCTTTTCCAACTTGAGTCGATGAGAAACACGCTCCGCGGCTGCTGCTGCTGCTGCTGCTGCTGCTGCTTCGTCGTGTTTGTTTTTCTGTCCGAAGAAAAGACGCGATTCATCGATTTGATCGAGTGATGCTACACCCTGCGATTCGCCAGGTCCAAGTGGAGCAATGGTAGTAGTGACGCTATCTTGTGGACATAGTGTTGTTACAAGAAGTAACTATTTATTTTTCGATAGAAATAGACAAGACCGTTGGTTGTCTTATCGGAAAGTTGCACTCGATAAGGAGACGATAACGACCCCGACGGTAGTAAACAAACACGCTTGGCGACGCTTGGTTCGTTTTGACACCGTGATAAATCCTGTATCTACTTGTTGGGCGGTGTCGTCCATCGGGGCCAAGAGGCTTCTGAGTGGGGGTGGAGTTTGGGGAAACAAAACCGAGAGAATGAAAATTGAGGAGGGAGCTCGTCGATAAAGAGACGAAACCCAAGAAGATGGTGCTGCAGAAAGGAGGTTGACGACGCATGAGGCTTGTCGCGCGCACATGTTTTCCTCATGGAGAGCTACCATTCAGCGGACAAAACGAAGCGGAAGGGGCTTCCTTTCAGACCCGATTTTACAATTAATCGGGGGGACTCGAGATTTCAGGAAAGGGGTTGGGGGAGGAAGAGAAGAAGAAGAAAGAAAGGGAGCATGTAGAGAGAGGGATTTGAGGGGGCGTTGTTGATACTCCCCCCAAAGGGTGAAACGTGCGACGCTGGCGCCATCATCGCTTTGCCAATGAGATGCGAAGGGAACTTATTTGAATATTCATGACGAGTGTTGGCAATTCAACCCCGAGACGAACGTGACCTCAGTTCGGACTTCGTCGTATCATGTGACATCGCCTCTTTTTTTGTCTTTTTGCTTTTTCTCATTCGGTCGTCCTTCGCTTGAGTGGACTGTTTCACCTTAGGGTTAGACGGTTGGTACTCCGTCCCGTACCGCGGTAGATTTTTCGTCCAGAATCTTTTGAAGGTTCCCCAGTGTGACTCGTCGCTCGGGTTGAACGTGACTTCGAATCGGACACACGAGGGTTTACTTGATTTCGAATCCTATTGGGTTGGTTTACTTAGTTATTTATATATTTATATATATCGGACGGGGGGGGGTCCCTGGTTGTCTGGTGGACCCTCACCGTCGAGGTAGGGATCTCATCAGCGACTCGATCATCGGTGCGAGCGACGGTGGTAACGAAGCGGCTGATTTGCATGACGGATAATGGTGTTGGGGACGCGACGCTTCTACCTGACGCCTGTTTTTCTCCGCAAAAATAGCTAATAGATGCAAATAGGTAAATGAGCCCGAGGCTGTTAAGGTTCGCGCGTCGTGGAAATAGGCTTCCTTCTTCTAGGAAGCCCACCCACGCGCACCGTGGTTAATTACTCCTTTCGCGTGGGATGAAACGCCATCCCTCTTCGTCGCCAAACCTCGACGCATTTGGTGAATAGGGAAGAAGATGCCGCACGCACCATCATCCGGTTTTCTCGTTTATTTTCATCTCGCATTACCTCTCCACTTTCGAGTTGGTGGTGTCACGTGACATTTTTAACTTTTTAACGGCCCCACCTGTTTGTCAACGCGATCGCTCGTCCAAGTGCTGTTTAAGTCGAAACATAAGTTATAAAACGAAGGCGTCGTTGTACGTACACTTTAGAAGAGGCTGCTACGCATTGGAACTCGTCGAGTGAGCCGCTGAAAAAATAAACTCGCCAAGTGGGGGCCCTACTCGAGGGGAGGGAGGGGGGGGGCTCGTTTTCTTTGCAAATCACATCCGATGCCACGGGATGCGAGGAAGAGATACTTTAGGGCTGGGAAGGCTCTTAAGGACAAAGTTTGTTGCCTCCGTTGATGGAGAGGGAGAGAGGGGAGGGAGTCGATGGCTGCTGCTGCTGTTGTTGTTGTTGATGTCGTCGATGTTGTTCCTTTTTTCTCGTTTTTTTTGGTGGGATGTGATTGGATTAGCCGGGGTAGTGTTGGGGGATGTCGATCGGGTCGCTAATGCTCGACGTGTGAATAGTTAATAGGATTGGGTTTGGCCGGTCGTCGTGAGTGACAAAACCTCCGTGTGTCGTCCCAGTCCACCCGACGTGGCGCGAGAAAGAGAACTAATCCCATTAGGAAGCCATTGTAGGCGTAAAAGGGGGAGGAGGGGAAGGGACATGGGACGACCAACAAACAAATTAACAAAACGGGACAAATCGAATTAATCTCGCCGTTCGTCCCGTGCCAAGGGCGGCGACGCGCTTTTTGTCTCCGCGTTTTTCTTGTAGCTAGTAAGATGCAAATTAGGCAACCTAAGATCCTTTCCAACAGCCACGCGAAGACGGCCATTCTTATCGAGCGCTGATAGGGGTGGTCGTTTTTCGCCCCCTTTTTTGTTTTATTTTCCTTTTCTTTTGCTTAATTTTGTTTGTGTTTTGTAGTGTTGTTATGTGGGCTTTTTGGTCTGTTAATAAAATAAATAAATAAATAAATACACCGTTGTTACGGTGTTTTCTCAAGGCGTCGTCCAACCCCGGGTAGTTGGATTTCTATGACGTGTCATTTTTTGTTGTACCTTGTATAATTTTTTTTACTTGTTATATTGATCGAGGAATCGGTGGTGTGGTAGTAGTAGTAATGTGATGTTAGAAAGGCACCCACCGTTAAACGTCTCGTGCGTGACGTGAGCTTGTTGAAAATTGGCCAGTGTACGAGCGTTGATTCGAAGCGAGAATTATTTTTGATCAGTGTCAAGCGTGGTCGTGCATCAAGAGGACTCGTCTCGTTCCCTCTTGCCTACTCGTGGTGACCTCGAGGCGTTCTCTCGCTTTGCGTTTCGGAGATTTTGTTTGTTGTATCGAGCGAACGCCAATAATCGCCAGCGTAGAAAGGGGGAGGGAGGGGGTGCCCTAATCGCTCGTGCACTCCACTCCAATTGGATCGGGGTCCTTGGGCGAGGCTTAATTTTTCAATCGGCCTACGTGTTATTCGAATCCAAGGGGTCGCGAATGGATGAGGGGACGGTCATCGATGGGGTCAAAAAGCGTCGAGGAAAGGGCGTGGGAGTTTGAAAAACGACACGGGAAGAACTGAAAGTAAGAAGGGTTGGGTGTGCTCCTCGAGTCCCCCGTGGAGAGAGTCCCTCCTCGCGCGCGACGAAAGAGGAGGTGATTTCGGCTGGGCTCGTTGTTCGTTCGTTCCCTTCGACGCCAAGTCGTCGTCGGCTGGTTGGCTAGCTAGCGTGCAAGTAGTATAAAGTGTCGTACTATACTTTGTTCGTGACAGCACCGTCACCGTCGTCGGTGGGTTCCTGCTGCTCCAGAAAGGGCAAGCGCTCTAGGGGTTGGATTTCAACACCAGCTGTTTTTGAATGCGCGCAGCGGGGCGAACCGGCGACGCACAATGAGCGTTTCCTCCTCTGCGAACGACGAGGAAGACAGAAATTGACTCGGGTGGGTCCCTTCCCTTCTCTGCGACCTTTTCTCTCTTCAAAACCCACCTCGGCGTTGAGAAAACAATTCATGGTCCATCTTCCCCAAAATTTTGTTTTTAACAAACACTCGTCAAGTCATTTACTATTGGAAAGTTGTTTACCGGGTTCGGAATTAGGTGGCACCTTGCGAGACAATAAACTAATAGTGCGGGGAGTAAGGCATTGGATGATGCTCGAACAATGTATGTATGCTGTACACTTGTGCAAAAAAACAAATAGATAAGCACAATTTATAGCGTTGAACTTGAATTTTTATTTTCCGTACCCGGCCTAGAGGATGGTAAATTAAATAAAATTTATTCAAAATTGTCGATCCCAGAGGATCAACTACATCATACAAAATCACCATGAAAACACATCAAAAACCAAATTATAACATCGCATTCACATAGGAAAAACCATAGCTTATACAAAACTACCCGATAATTATTAGTATTAGACATTTCCAAATTTTCTCAAATGCAGAGGCATGGCATCTCAGTCTTGTTAGTCCAAGGTTTCACGAGGGATAGTACTAAGATTTGGAACTCACTACCAACTCCAATTAAAACATGTGTATTTTGTTTGGTAATTAATAACATTACAAACTGTCGTATTTTCATTTGTTGTATATTCACATTCAGTATCTGTTTATTTCATCCGGAGTGTAAAATTAAACAAAAAAAAAAAGTAGTAGCGATTTGTGATCGTGGTAGGGTAGCACAGTAGGCTCCCCCCCCCGTATCCGAGGGGTGCCGAGCCAATCCGCGGATACCTGAAACCGCGGATAATAATAATGCCGAATCCTATTTATAATATGTCATTGTGCAGTGGTTTTCCTATACAACACTTGACCTACGTAGCTAGGTTTAATCTATTGCTGTGTTGGTTGGTGCTAGATCCACGATAAGCATGAACGAGACGCTGTCGCTGTCTCGATGAAACATCGAGCGAGACACGTGGAGGATTTTGTTCAAATTCGGAACAAGTTTCATTTTCTCTTATGGACCGAAATTGAAACGGTAGTCACAAGTTGGAGGGGGAGGAGGAGGAGTTGGTCGTGAAACGCAGGATAGGATACGCACTCGAGTTGAGACTTGAAATTGAAAAAAAAAGAAGATCGCTTTTGGTTCATCTCTCGTTGAAGCATTCAGTTTTATTCCCTTGCTCGGTATGTTTTGTGTATTCCGAAAGTGTTGTCGTGTCGCTGCCAAAGGATCATTGCGTCGACTCGGGTTTCCTTTCTTTAGCAACAGAGTGCAGCACCTCACCGATGTCGTCTCTTCACGCCATCGCTCCGTTTCATCGATTTGTTGGGGGTGGGGGGCTCCTCGCATGTTTTCAAAGTGTTTAGAACACTAACAACATTCGTGTCGTGGTACCCAATGTTTTTCTCGAGTCAACACGAACACAACTTTGTCGTTCGACGCTACGAAACGCTAAGCGAAATGCGTGCGTGGGACGAAACGAGGGGAGGGGGGGAGAGTGGCTTTTAGCATTTAGCCAGGACCCTTTCGAGGGTTTTGTCCCGTTTCCGGGCCGGTGGATTGGCACGTTTCTTGGTTGACGCATTTGTCAGCTGCGATTGAGGACTGAATGAAAACGGGGGAGAGGGGCTCTCCCAGGCTGAGGGGCTTTGCAACTTCTTTCCCCTCTTTTCACCCGATTATTCCGACCGACGCGATGAACTCTGGTTCAGCACTGAATTTTCGACCAAAATGAACTTGTTTCCGTGCACCGTGCGCATTATGACCAAAGTTGGCACTGTTCCTGGAGCTCATGTTGTGCAAAGAATTTGTAAAATTCGTCTCAATTTGTAACGTGATTAAACATGCCTTAAAATGGTTTGGGGGGAATATTGGGTTATGCAAGGACGATAATGAATTCTGACATTTCATTACGAGACACTAGATCACTGGTATTTTTTCATTTATTATTATTGTTATTTTCCCTGTCAGCAATAGACGGATGCATATATATATATATTTTCCTTTAATGCGTTCAAATTATGGGGGAACGCGCTGCGCTGCCTTTTAGACTGCGTAAACTAGCTTGTCATAAGTCATCATCACTCCCCCAAAAGAAAGAGAAGGCCTTTGATAAGTTATTGTTTAAACACCTGAATGTTTTGTTGATTTTCTCGTTTTTTAACTGTTTTCTCCTCTTACTATTTTCATTGTTTTTTCACGACCCAACTTGATCAAATGAATGGTTCAATGCATTATTTTTTTATTTTATTTAACTTAAAGCGGACTAGTGTCCAACATGTACAAGAAATAGCCTTATGCTAACAAGATATGGAGTTTTCTTTATTAAAAACTAAGAAAACTCCAAAGCTTGCATACATTGTCAAGTGTTGCTTTCAGTCTGCTACAGCATCCGCCCAAACGTTGACGTCTATTTTTGGTGTATTACACAATCACTTTGCTCGAGTAGTGCGCATTTGCAATGTTATCTACATACTATTTTCGACAAAGTAGGTTTTAGATTCGTGAGGGTGGTGGTGACTATTATAGTAACTTTTGCTCGGGCTAAAGATATCCCCTTGTCGGGTAGGTAGGGTGCTTTAGGTATTTCATTGTCGTCGATGACGAGAAAGACGACAACTATTGCTCCAAGTTTGGAGTTTGTTTTCACCGCGTTAGTTTCGGTTCTAGCACTATCGAGAAGGACCCACTCGTGGTGGTGACCGCGCTTATCGAGATTACCCCTATTGTTCCGTGTTTTGTCTCACGTGACCGAGGCAGGATTCGTTCCTCTTCGGGGTCGCGTGGGTGGCTGCGACGACATTGTCCGAGTAGTGAGGTTGGATGCTACACGAGGACAATGTCGTCGCA